>CAJNDV010032710.1:922-39134 GCA_905221635.1 Symbiodinium sp. CCMP2456
GCTTCAAGTTAGAGTTTACATGGCCACGAAACACCGAGAGGGTAGCTATGCGCGTCCTCCAACTCTGAAGTTCCAAGACGCAACATGACTTATTTTTTCGAATGATTGCACAGACACATGCTTGACACGATTTCAGTTCTGAAACCATTATGCATGTTTGCACACTGAAAAACTGCTGTCCCTGCCAGTAGAAATGCAATGTAATGTGGATGCACTGCCAAAGAATTTACTTCAGAACCGCAAACACAGCACACATGTCAGCAGACTGAAAGGACAAGCGCGGCAAACGTACTAAACGCGCCCTGAATCCAGCTACAGCCAAACGACAGACAAAGTCAGACAAGTACTGCAGGAGACTGCATGAAATCCCACTCCAATCAACCGTCGGGGCGAGTTGCGCAACAATGGGTCAAACTCGTTGGCATCAGGAAGTTTCACAACCTTCTCGGCCACGAATTCGTGCCGCAACGCCTGCATTTTCAGCAGAGAACTAGAACTCCAAGGAAGTCAAGGGCAGGTCAAGGGGATCAGGAGGGCCTCTGCGGCTGTTGGCCGCTGCTTGGCTGAGCGTTTCAGCAACATCTGGCAGAGGCCCAAGGCAGAGAAAACACAAACCAAGAAACTCACCTCAGAGTCACAAAAAGGGCCCCGGGGGCCCCTTAACTTCCGCATCCTGCCTTCGTGAAGTCTAACGCCCCCACCAACGAGCCGGAGACCTGAAGTCACAATGCCGAGTACTCAGCGCGCTTGTGTCCAGGGTATCTTGGTTTCTGGCGACACCCTGGGCATCACCTGCCGAGAAATCAAGGTTTTCGGCGGTGGCCACACATTCAAAGGCCGAAGAACAATCAACTTGACACGAGGGTGAGTGAATCATCGAATTCTCGGTCAGCGGCTCAGAGCAGGAAAATGGAGAGGCGGATGATCCTGAGAGGATCACCGACTGCGCAGATTGATGCGTACTTCATCCTCCAGTGCCACGGGCCTCGATAATGGCCTTCTTCATCGCCGGTGCACTCGCCTGTCATTCGCATGTCATTCGCATGTCCCCGCGGGGCTTAGAACGACACCAGCGCAGCTGCTGCTGTCTCTCAAGCCGACACCGGCTTGAGTTTAGCTGTTCGGAAATATCGGCGTGCTTCCGTGCCGGAAGCTTGACATCAGAGCTAGCAATGCAACCATGAAGGCTTGTCACATGGAAGCTCAATCCGAAACTCATGCGAGAATAAAGGAAACCAGCTTTGCATATCCACCTCAGAAGGCGAGTACGGAAAGCTTCCGAAGACCAGGAGGTAAGCCACGGAGCCTGGAAAACGATTCTGAACACAACAAGGCAGCATGGGAGCCTCAGCCTCACGGCTCAGAAGTCGCGCCTATGGACCAGACGTCTGCCAAGAAGTCGTAGCCTTCGTTCCGCAGCATTTCTGGAGCCATGTAGGGTGCCGTGCCTCGGACATGGAGGCACAAGCTTTGCATAGCTTTGCCATGCTTCGCTTGCTCCGACAGCATTACAGAACCAACGTGACGGCAGCGAATGAGAAGTCCCCATGTGTGCGAAATGCGGCAAGATGAGGAACTGGCCAAACACTCCGCTAAGCTTTCCGGCTTTGGGCATCATCACTGCCAGGCCTCGCCAAGTCGGGTCGAAGCCAAAGTGACAGACAGAGCTTCGTGACCCCTCTACGGGCCCGGGCCGTAATCGCAAAGTTTGAGGATGCTGTTGTTTGGGCCGCCCCAAAGGAAGTTATCAGGCCTTGGTGGGTACTGTCGACGGTATCTGACTGCATGACAGGCACTGTACTTGGAACATGCCATTCCGGGCCCGGCACTTGATGTCCCTGTGGACGATGCCGACTTCCTTATGGCGTCTTGAAAAAGAAGATAGAAGACTTGAAAACCATCTGCAGAAACCTGGTGGTTTTGCATGTCGTAGACTGTCCGCTCAGCAAGAGCAGCAGGAGCAGCTGCAGGAGCAGCAGCAGCCGCCGACAAGCAAGGGCGGATGCTGCAGATGCATACGTATGCAGTTGTGGTTACAGTTGTACTCGTCGTCTTCATGTTGCTCTCTGTCTCTCTGTTGCAATTATCACTGAATTGTGCTTTTCTCTCGATTCTTGGTCCGTGGGCCGCGATTCGACATTTCTGATATATTGCACAAGTCTGTTGATTCAGCAAAGCTCTTGTTGAGTCTCTCCGGGCAGCTGGTTAGTTTGACGATGCTCATCAGTGGTCGGGATGCCAACACCCTGGAGAAAAACGTTGAGGGTGCAAGATCCGCACTGAGTCGGCCACGTGGGTGTGGAAGACCCCCAGAAGCATGTGTCGAAATATCTTCGCCAGGTCAGCTTCCGACATCGACTCGGCCTCCACCTGCTAGGTTTGCAGGATTTAGACTCCGTGAGCCTGAGCCCCAGCTGAGACGAAGGCGAGTCTGTCCATGAAGGAGCACTGACCTCTTTAGCAACGGCCGCTGAGCGACGCTGTGAAGGGCGGCTGGGAAACCAGGAGCAGCACACTTCTCGCAGACCATGTAATACAACGATTTCCTTTGCCATGCTGCGCTGCCAGGATGAAAAAACGACATGCAGAGCTCCATGCTTCCAGCAAGTCCCGAAAAAGATGCCAAGGCCCAAGCTCGGCAAAGCTCTTGTGAAGCTTGACCTCGGAGGTTGGCAATCGGCAAGCCTCTTCAGACTTGCCAAGGACGGCTGAGCCGTCGGCGATGTATTCACAGTCGTTCCCGCTGGCCTAGCATGCTCACATGACTTGAGCAACGGAGGTCTCCCCTGCCCCATGACAGCTCAGCAAGCGATCCTTCGCCCAGAGGTCAACCTCTGTTCGGGTGACTCGGTCACGGCTCTTGCTGACGGCGCCGCTGCCTTGCAACAAGGATTGTGCCAACCTGCTGCAATTTCTCTTCCGCTGGCCCTCTCTTAAGAGCGGCACAAGCACCATGTTCATCACGTTCGCGAACATCCACTATCTTCACCGCGAGCTCCTCAAAAAGAACAAGCGGCGTGCACGCGTCAAAACTAAGGTCGGCATCTGTCCTTTTGCGTGGACCTGTCGACCACGAGGCGGACCTGTCCAAAGGCACCTGCGGCGCTTTTGCGTCGAAAAGACCTTCCGATCGCGGCCGCGGAGAGGTGCCTTCTCCGAGCTTCTTCCCCAGCTTATACTGAGTGAAGAAGTGCCTGCTGGAATGCCACTGTATGCCAATCTGTAGGTTTGAGGATGCCCAAGATATCCCAAAATGATCAACTCGGTGCAAAAACATCACCAAACCTAGCAGGATAAGAATGCCTGTGTTTCTGATATGCTGGGGTGCTTTGAGCAAAAAGCCTGCTATCGGCGGCTCCCCACACCCGAACAAAGACCAAAGTTCCATCTGTTTGGCTACTGTAGTGTTCGTTGAACAGGCCCGAAACGTCCAAAATTCGTTGAAGGATTGATTGGCTGCTGGGGCGGAACCCGAGGTGGCCCGAAACTCAGCAGCATTTGTCATTTGGAGTGAAGCTTCTTACAAGCTCGATTCTAGTGACTGTAGTACTACGACTACTGCAGTACTGCGACTACTGCGATGACTACTCGATACCCTAAACCCTAAACCCTAAACCCGAAAATACTACTCGTATCTTTGTATGCCGTAGGCGTACACCGCCCAGGCTTATGCCTGGACCAGCCCTGGCCTCCCAGGCCGAGCCCGAACCCTCTTTTGCTGACCCTCGCTACAGGTAGGGCTACCCGAGCAAAGCCTACCGGGACCTAAGAAAAAAAGCAAAAAAAATGGATCGAAAGCACAGAGAAACACTAAAGGCCGAACAGTCAAAGCTTTTTGTTCCAACTTTTCGAGACTTGATGCGGTTCTCCACTTATCGAAACCGATCGAAACCAACGCTTGCATGCATATTTAGAGGGGCGAGGGCCGTGTCCTCCTATCCACAAAAACAGGCAGCACAGGAAAACACCAAGCCCGAAACACCCCTTAGGGGGCGGCTCTTGCGGCGCAGGAGTCGCCGCAGTGCTCCCGCAGCATCCTGGCATCGTGTGGCGAGGGCATCTATGTCATGATGTGCAGTCATCGTGGCAGATATGGTGTCTTTGAGTCTTGCAAACCAGACGGCATCACCCATCAGCAGGCGGCGTTAGGTCTGGACAGCGTTTTCAACAGCAAAGATGTCAGAAAAAACAAGCGGCACTACAACAGTCCACAAAACATACCTAGCCTGTCTTTGCAGGTAACTCAGAAAGCTTGTGAATCATGTTGCAGCTTACGCCTTGTGCATGCACAGTGGGTTGAGGGAAGAAGGCAATATCGCCAACATGTGGAGCATCATCAGCTCACATCCGAAGCCAAGACGAGAATCATTGCGGGATATTGCGGGTTCGAAATGCGGCATCCGACTCTGGCATCGCCCTCTGATCTTGTGGTTTGTGGGCAGTCTGTGAGCCCTCCTGGGTTTGCGAGCTTCTTTGCTGTCCGCGGCCGGGAGATGCAACACTCGAGTCGGAGCACCCTTGGGAGGGCTGGCCTTTTGGGGACTTGGCAACGGATGCCTAAGCACCGTGCATCTCTTTCTTTTTCCGGGACCAAGTCATCTTCTGCCCTCTCTGTTATGACTCCATATCCACTGGCTAAGAGGCCTTTCCACTCCTTGCCCGGCTCGTTGGTCCGGCACGCCACAGCTGTTGTAGCTGCCCCGGCTGCCCCGGTATTCTTTGAGCCTGCAACACAGTCGGACAGCGCGCCTCCATTGCTCGCACCAGCTTGATGACTACTCAATGGCCTTGGCTGACGTCTCGGTCACACACTCTTTTTCAAGCCTCTTTCGTGCCCCTTCCCAGAGATGCCCGCGTGGCAAAAAATGAGGAAGGCGGGGACGTCTGCCGCGGAGTGCGCAGCTTACAGCCGACGTTGACTTCTTGCAGATATCGTGCGGCACGCCGGCTGTAAAGCTGCTCTCGGAACTCTGACAGTGGCTGGCTAAATTCTTGGACAGTTTGGTGCTGGTAGAGGTAAGTCGCCTGCTGCTGCCAGGCATCGGCACTGTCCTATGTACATGAAGACTTTTTTCTGCCCGCAACCAGGATATCCTTGGCAGCTGGTCGCAGGCACGTCTTCAGGCTGAGCAGCGCTGGCTTCGCCAGGCTCTGCACATTGACCGTATCTGATTAACCGAAAAGGCCCCTCAGAATGACTGCTTCACATATCTAGGATCATCGTCCTTTGCGTGGCCTGCAACAGAATCACAAAGCCAGGTGAAGTCGCTGTGGCTGTTGGAAGCCTGCTGTCTACGGTGGAGGGGCGCAAGCCGCCACTCCGAGCGCTCAGCGGCAGTGCCTGGGCTCTCGATTTGACTCCGAGCTCACTGTTGACAGGCCACGTCTCTGCATGACAGAAACTGTCCTTTCCAGAGGCAAGCAGCTATTCCTGGAATTGGCCGTGTCGCGCCAGCGGGAGCCGTCCCAAGTCGGTCTGGCGCCTCTCACATCTTCGACGCCCGAACATTGAATGCAGCAAGTTACGCCTGTTTGAGGAGTGTTTAACGAAGCTGAATCGGCCGTTGTCCGGCACAGTGCCTCGTTGGGTATGTGCTGCAGCATCCTGGCACAACCAGATGTTGCTTGGCTGCTTACCCATGTTGATGCACAGTAAACATGATGCGGTGATATTTCACCTGTCTGTGGCCATAGGCATCGTAAGCAAGCTTGCCGGCTCCACATCTTGGGCAGCTTGGAAGAAACAGTCACCACGGGGGCGCCCTGGAGGGCCTCGACTCACAAAAGGCCAGGCGAACTCCGAGGCTGATCAGCTCAAGGCCTTCGAGCTGGATTGGTCCTCGAACCTTGCCTTGCGGGCGGGGCAACATGACACCGGCCTTTAGGAGTACTGCCAGGAGCCTGGATCTGTCGCAGTTCTTTCAGATATTCACTGCGTATCTGATCCAGTCTACCATCGAAGACCTCAGCTCAGCAAGCGTAGCCGGCAGGTTCCCACTTCGCCTCCGGATCCAGCTCATTTCCAGAGCCGGGCACCTCTTTGGTGATCCACTTGTTGCCAGCAACTAGCTGCCGTGCAGCGGCTGCAATCATGACCTGAAGCTGCGCAGAGATATACCCCTAAGGTAAGGAACTAGAGATAGATCACATCCTTTTTCTGAAGCATTTCACAGCTAACGGTGGTCTTTGGTCTTTGGATGCGCCTCAAGCGGCATCAGACGCTGCAACATGAGAGATACATGGCATACCACGAGGGCTGGTCCCGAAGAGATCTCGGCCAGAGTCCACGGAATCATCTCAGTCCCGAGTTCCTTGACTCACAGTACTGAGCTCCAAGCCGTCAAAGCCGAGTCAAAGCCTAAGCCTGCTTGGTCCAAACAACTCCGTTGTTCCAGGTGATTTTGTTGCCATCCAGCTTGCCCTTGAAGCCGAAATAGTCCAGGCCATCCCCTTGGCAAAACTTTCGGACTTCTAGTGTTTGTTTCCCGACGGTTGGGTGGTTGATAACCACCGACTGTCCAGTGCCATCGACGCTGATGTTGATCTCCCCACCAGAGCTGTGCGTCCACTTGCCTTGGGTCTGATAGGGCGAGATGACCGACATGTCCAGCTTTCACAGCGGGCTGGCAGTCTGCAACCTTTCGAGCCAAAACGTATCACGGTCCGACATATCGGCCACATTAAATTTGGCCTCCTGCTGGTGAAAGCACAGGATCTCCGCTCGTGTGCAAAATTTCATGCTTCAGAGTGCCTGACGGCCTGTCTGTTTGTGTTGCAGGTGTCATGGGCTGCAAATGACTAAGCCCATTGATAAGCCCCCCACCTGTACTCGATTCAAGGACAGGGCGGTGCCCTGAAATCGTGTCGAGGGTTTTGTGCGGACTGCGATGTGCAACATAGTTACCACATAGCGGCCTCATCATCCATACCCTCTATGGAGCTGCTCTGGACGTAGACATGCAGCCGGCTGGCGAGCTCGAGATTCTGTTGCCCCTGGCAATCTCAAAGCATCCACTCGGAGTAAGCATGCGCAACATTGCGCAACCACACAACCTTTTCGGGGATCGCCACTCGTTGCAGACGCCTCAGCTTGCCTGGTGCTTTGGGGCACCCGAGCAAACCTTCCCAGGAGCTGAGTGCTTTGCATAGCTCTGTGAAACGCTCTGTGATGCTCTGTGGCACCGCTCCGAGACACTCTAAAGTACAGTCAGCTACGCCTCTTTGGGAACACCTGACCTGGCCAAGCAAGCTTTAGGTAAGCTCGGGAGACGTCAACCATCTAGAGCTCAGACAGCGCACGCTGCTGCAGCGGCACCTTGGACAAGAAGCTTGTCAGATCATCTCTCGTCAACACGCGCGCATCCGACGGTTCTTTTCTTATGCCTGAAGTTTCCCGATTGCCAGCCCTTGCTGCACTCGAGTAGAGCTGCGACAAGCCGGAGTGTTTCGTGTCGTGCGTGTGCGGACCTCACACCATCAAGTATTCTGGGTTGCACGGTAAACCGTAAACTGCATGCTGCTTGTAATGCAAGTATCTTCATCATTTCTACAGCCGGAGCTGCTACTATAATACTAGCAACTGGTGCCGTCTGTATTCTGAGCGTACAAACAGCAATCTGAATCGAGTCCGCGCGACGACTCGAGCTCGCACGCGCCGGATGAGCTCTTCCTGCCATGAAGTTTCAATCTCAAGCTCACCTGCACACGAGGACTTCTACGTCTGCGAGCAGCGACGCGTGCCTGATCCTGAATCAGGCGTGCCTCGCGATGATTGCGGACCACTGAGCGTGTTAGTGTTGGCAGTAACGCATCTCAAAATCCATGAATCCAGCGCAACTGTTTGCCCTCGTCCTACCTTGTCATGTTCCAGGGCAGCAATGGTGGCCTGCAGCTCCTGGGAAAAAAGTACTTGATTGCAGAGCATCCGTTGCTGTTCTCTTGCAGCCTTGTTCTCCCGTTCGGCAGCTTGCAAAGCCTGAACGCATAGGCACGCAAACGCACAGCGCAAGTAGCACAGCTAGTCCCACCAACCGCTGCGAACCTGCGCTGCTGCGTCCGCACCTGCCGGCCAAAAAAGCCAGCCAACCCCAGCAATTCCACAGATTCTGGGGCAGTGACGTGGCGAAGCACTTCGCCTTTCCGCAGCATGCTTAGCATGCGCAGCATGTGGACCATGCGCTGCTTGGGAACCTGAGCAGCGTCCGATAAGTCCGAACAGCTTAACAAGAGTACCTACGGAACTGTGCGAGGAGCTGGGCGTTTGCCGGCTGCAGTCTTCGAGAAAATTGAGCAACTTTGGCCTGCCAGGCACATGGCTAAGCGCGGCAGCTGCAGCAAAGAATCTGTTGTTCACAGCAGGTGGAAGATGCAGCAGAGCTGTTCGTGGCATCCGTTTCCAGCCTCGTCTGCAGCCATTGGGCTTTCTCCTACACAACAAAAAACCATGCCGAACACAGACTGGAGGCATTCTACTCTCGATGTCGTCACGGACCACGGAAGGCGCATAATGCGACAAACCGAATCGAGAATCGCGACACAACACAGATCGGAACCTCCAAGAGCAGGGAGTTCGTCGCCCGAGCCACCGCAAATTCTTCCTTCACGATGCCTGGACGCAGAACGCAAAGACTGCGAAAGGGCGACAGGCCATAGAAACACATCACCACAAACAGGGCCCTGAACGCTCTCTGGCTCTGTGATCTGCAACAAGTCGCTGCAGCTCCTCTGTTCAGAGAGCGGGCCAGCGGATCACATGGTTCTTTTGGTAGGTCTCCTCTTCTGCTCTGGCTAGGCTCTGCGTTTCGAGCTCCATGTCGGCCTGAAAGTAGACATCTCGTCTCCCAGGAAAATTGCAAAAGTCTCCGTCGCCTTTGCATTCAGCAGTTGGCTTTCCAGTCTACTGCGGGTCTCCTGCACGCCAACTCCAGCCATGAATTATGATTGCTTGCAGCTCTGGAAAGCACCTTCAGCTTCGCCGTCTCGTCTCGGCGAGCTGCCCCTGGCCGGGCTACATGTTAGTTTCATGCTATAGGTACCATGGCCGCTAGGTGTATCGCCTGCCCTCCAAGCTTCTGTCCAGCAGTGACCTGTCCAGGTTTGAGATCAATTGGGCCACGGTCACCCGTTGAGCCGTAAGTGGCTCACCCACATGCTTGGCGAGCTTCAGGGTGCTGAACTCCTGGACACCGGCACAGGCTGCCACAATGTGCCCCTGTGCGATATGGCTCTTGTACGGCTGTCCTGGCCAGCCGGCAGCGGCCGCACTGCCAGGTCGCCCAGTCGAGCTCTTAACTCACTGTCAGCCTGCACCCAATTCAAGACGCGTTTGTGCCTTGACTGATAACTCAAGGGGCAGCAGTCTCTGCATACGGATCTGGCCATGTGAATTATTATAATTAGGGAGAATCGGGGTCCACTCTGTCATGATCCCCAGCATCATACAAGACGGGTGCCCGTCAGACCCTGCAATGCAGCTATCTCTTGCGCGTGCCACGCACATGCATGCCAGATGCGCAGATCTTGCAACGCATCCTGGTTGATGCTTGTCATGGACACGCGCTCAGGTGGGAAGGTTTGTTTTGGCAAAAACTACTTGGAAGATTTGCTCCGGCAGGCCGCAAAGGGAGGTCGGAAATTCACGGAATGCCGGGAGCGTGGATGTGAGATGGTGCAATTCCACGGCTGGCTCGGGCTTGGTTCGTCTGTAGCGATGAGCCGATGGAACGTGGATGATGGGTCACGCCTTCGACAATCAGACGAGCGGACCGCCTGGCTTTTGCTACACTCTTTCTTGGTGTTTTGTGTTGATTCGTCCGTGGCCTGGCGAGAGCCGCTAGTTCTGGGATTTGGGCACCTGCACCTGCCGAGCTACAGAAGCTTCCAAGAAAATCTAGCTGATCGCGCCATGCTAGCCTTTTCGTCAAACAAGCCGTGCGTGATGAAACCAAGAAGGCTAAATAACACAACACCAAAAATCACCTGCATTCATCATTGCTGCCTGCCGCCGCTGAAGTTCTTGCTCCCGATGCTCTCGGAGAGTCACACGCCAGCGCGCAGCCTGATGCCATCTATGCACTGACGCTGTAAAATCCAGAGGGGATGAATGCCTCTGTCTGGAAATGCTCAATGGCATTTCGGCTGCCAGCCACCTGCGTTGAGGGCCCGTGCATACTTGCTATACACTTATTCGGTACTCGAGGCATGAAGACCTGCGATGGTGAAGCGCAAGCGCAAAGCAGGGCCTCAGAGACGCAGTTGAGGTACTCCTGACCAAGCAGTGACCAGCAGAAGTCTCCGGCGGTGCAACACACACAGCAACCCGGACTGCTCGCGATGATTTGGGAATCTCTAGAGTCCTGTCGCATCCGTGCGATGCGAGCCCGCAGCCTGCACGAAGATACTAGAAGTCGACTCATCGCACGATCATGCAAAAGCTTGCGCTTGTTCTACGAGGTTGAACAAAAGCCTTTCGCACCTCGTCGACTTTCTCCTTTCGTCTGCAGCCTCCGAGGCACAATAACCCCGCAGCGCAACCAAGACCAAGGAAGGAAATTTGAACAGAGGAAGGCACCTTAGACTCTGCGTGTCTGAGGTCATGATCGAGGCGGGCCTTCGACAATTGCGCAACGGCCCACAGAAAAGAAAACGACCCCCGAGTTTCTGAGCTGGGGTGCAATCTGCTCCTGCAGCTCCTCCTCCTGCCATGGCTCAAGTTTTCCCACGTCTGACGACTACTCCCGAGCAGTTCAAGCACTCGGTTCCGAAGCAAGACTTAGACAACAGTGACTTAGCGCGTCCTCGCTCGAATTTCGGCTTTCAAACTTGTTGTTGGAACAAGGAGGAAAAAGAGGCCACGGGATTTGCACTCGGAAATATCTCGACAAGAGGCCTGCGCGACCACTTTTTTACGGCTTTGAGCGTCCTGTGCTCGTAGTAGGTTTTGGACCCCATGACGAGGACGACGGCCTTACGTGCTCCATGGATAATCCTTGGCGTCTGTGTGCTGTCTGCAGAAACTGCCACTGCTGCTGCCGCTGCTCTTTGGATCTGAGTCATCTGAATTCCAAATCCCTGCAGGGACAGCCGTTGCAAGCAAAGCCGGGTGATCGGAGCGGTGTGCCCTTACTGATTTGTTCGTCTAAACAGACACTTCACAAAGAGAACCCTGCCAGCACTTCCTACGACAGGAGTGGAGGCCGACAATTTTGCCGATAGAAATGCACAACACCTGGGGGTGTCCGGGAATCAGTTGATCAAAACCGTCCGGACCTGAGAAGCTTGAAGACGTTCCTCTTGCTCGATCGGCCTCAAGCAGGCGAGTCCGCTTGTGAATTCGTGACCTCCTGGGGCTGGGTTCCGGAACGCAAGCGGGGCTGCGGAGGAGCTCGATGTTGACCTAATCCCGTCACCAGCTGCCAGAAACCAGAAGCTCGGGCGCTCTCTGCTCTCCGCCCTCCTGGGCCTCAAGCTTCTGTAGCTGCGCCTTCTCCGGGCGTCGTTGAACAAAAAAGGGGGCGCACTTCCAACACTGCACTGCGCATCACTGCGGCCTCCAGGCTCCGCACACGGGCCTCCGAAGACTCCACAGCCTTCCAAAGGCGACGCGCTCGACCTGAGACGTTTTTCTTCTCCACCGGAATGCGCCTTTCACATCGCTCTCAGTGGGAGACCCGTCACTTGAAGCAAGTCCGTCTCAAGCTCTTCAATGGATGCCTCCGCAACGGAACGTAGAAGGCAGACAGGTGCTTCCGGACGATGTGCCAGTGCCTGTGGCATTGACATGCCGGTCCATGATCGGCCAGCGAGTTCCAAGAGGACCTTTCAGCTGGCATTGAAGGGACACGGCCCCGGACAGCCCAGCCCACCCGACTCTCAGAGCGCCACATTCAGGCGCTCCTGCAGTCCCCCCACGGTTTCGTTGCGCACGTCCTCCTGCCCTCCTGGGCCTATAGCCAGAAAAAGCTCTGCCCTGCGTTCGAAGCGTGCAATCACTCCGAGGGCACCTCGAGGGATGTGAGATGACGAAGCTCGGTGCTTCCGAAACGCCTTCGCTGTCTCTTGCAAAGTCTAGAGAGTCTGGGGAATTCCCCCGCTCGACCGGACTCAGAGACCCAGAGATGCTCGGACCGCGGCTGCACAGCTTTCGCCTTCCAGACTTCATGCATCCAAAGTTGAAGATGCTGGCATCTTACAACTTACAGATTGACCTACAGAGAGCTTGTCATCAGGCACCTGCACTGTCGACATCCAACTCTGCTGAAGCCAGCGCGACACTTCCTTCCGAGCGTCAACTGAGACTGTTTGACCATGATCACATGTCATGCTGTGCAGCCTACAGGCGAGCTGATGTGGCGCGCCGCCGTTGCTCCTTCATGCAGGCCAATGCCGATGCCTTGTAAACTGACTCACACAACTTCTATGTTGTCCTCGTATCTCGGTGCTCTGTTTTCTCTTGTGTCTTAAGGTGTCTCATGCTTTCTGTCCTCTTCTGCCCCACCAATCAGAGCAGTGGGAGCCCCTTACCCCTGCACAGGTCTGCGAAAGCGGAAGTTTGCATCATGCTCCTGTCAACTGAGGCCAGAAGTTGGTTGCAATTGACTAAAGAATGAACGAGCATAGCGAATTGTGTCCCCTGCCCGTCGTGCACACCACTGGCTCTTTCTTTCTGTAGGTTCTGAGCCGAAGGGGTCAAAGAATACCTGTCTCTCTCTCGCACGCCCGGATCACTGCACCACCCTTTACCGTGAGCCATGTCCTTGCTCGACGCAATCATGCGGGGCGCTATCCTCGCATCTCTTGGTTCAAAGTTGGATTCACTGCAACAGTCTGGGAGGCCTCATGGGCCGTAGGAGCCGTGGAAAGCTCGCTGGGCGATCCTTGCACCTGCAGCGTCGGACATCCAAAACTAAGAGACTTGCATATGTGTTCCGAGACACGTCCATCAGCGTTCCTTGCCTTGTGTCCCATGCGGATGGGACCCTCGGAGATCTCCTCGATGTTCCGGGATCCAAGGCAGTCAAACTCCGAGATGGCGCAGTCTGCAGGCTATGGCAGCGGCGAGAGGCCGTGGGCGGCGGGCGTACGGTAGGCAAGGGTCGGGATCTGCCAGGAAAGAAGCATCAGCGTGCTGCGCGTACCTACGGATGTCAGGCCTCCAAAGGCACGTGAGACTGACCCGTGCGGAAACCTCAGCTCTGTGTCCACGACAGAGCCATCTTTGGTGTCTTAGGCCTTCTCGGCAAGCTGCGATCGTGCCTCAGTTCCCTGTAGAAAAAACCTTCCGGAGCACCCTTCACTCCCCGTTTTCCACGCAGCAGAGCCACGACACAGTCTTTCGCAGGTGCGCGAGGATCAATCTGTGATCACACAGGATCAAACTGTGAAGAAGGGACGAAAAGTCAGGCACTGCAACTGCGAAGCTCAAGAACATTGAGTCGGAGATTATTCAGAGCTGTACAGGGGAAGACGTTGTTGCCCCTGGACTCCCTGACTGACTCACCGAGTCCTTTGCAATGAGCCGCTCCGGTAAACATGCACTCCAGTTCTCCACTGCAAGCACTAAGCAGTGGCGAAATAATACTTTCTTGCCAAGTTCTGATTCTGGGGCAGCCGAGGATTGAGCACCATCAGATCCAGCAGGTAGCTCTTCTTGCGTTCTATGTGCTTGAAAGCACCATCGCTGTCTGGCTCAAGTTCGTAGAACACGAAGTGAGGTGGCCAATGGTCCAAGAAGGTTCTGAAAGGCAGCGAAGCTGGAATCAGCGGAACAAGGTCCGTCAAGGCCCCCTTGCAGCAAAAGGCAGGCCGAATTCGCGAAGCCCTTCTTCGAAGCTTTGCGGCCTAGACACGCCAATGAGATCAATAAATCTGGCAGCGCTCCAGAAGCAAAAGGTGTAGGTGCGATCGGGATTGATGTTGCATTCCACGTCCTGCATGAAGTCTACAAGCTGCTGGATCTGATTGCAGAGTTGTAAGGAGACGAAACATCTCCTCTGCAGCCGCAGCCCAGGAAGATGAACTGCTCGCACCGTGCCTGATGCACTGGGCAAAGCGGTGCGACAAGCAGAGAAACTCGATGTACTCCCGCCTTCGGATGCCCAGACCATCTAAGTTGCCGTCGATGGCAGGCGGCTCGTCGGCTGCCTCCGTCACGATGATCTGATCGAAGGCCTGGCAGAGTTTAATGCAGCTTCGGTGCAGCATGGCTGCTCATTTCGCACCTGCAGCCCCGCGACCACATGGCTCAGCATGGCATCCTCTTTCAGCGATGCCTGTGAGATGCTCCGACAGCTCCGATTCTCTGGAGAGAAAATTGCATATCTCTCAGAATCCGTGCCTTTCCCCTGTCGCCGAAAGTGAGGACAACTTTTGTCCCTATGGTGTATTCCTGCATGTGTCCGAGAACATGTAATGCCATCGTGGCACTTCGGACTGCACCACTGTGATTTTGGGCTTTTGTGTATGGTCCAGAGGCGATATGGAGAGATTGCTCAACCACGCGGAAAAACCTAAGACAAAATCGCAGGGGTGTCAAAGCCGGTTCGGACAAAGCGACAAGCTCTAATGATAATGCTGGTCGGCAACGGCTGAGAGGCATGTTGTAGTCGAAGTCCCTCAAAACAACCTGGAAGCGTCCGCATGTCTGCTGCAAGCCTCCCGCTTGAAGCTCCAAGCTGTTGAAAAGACATGCATTCCACAAATTGAGCGCCGCACTCCTCCGAACAGCTTTCCAGTCGGCTTGCGTACAAACCGGCCCTGCAACCGCAACTCCCAGCGGCGTGTTTTCTTGGCAAAGTAGTCGTCATAAGCGCTTGGGACTGATGGAGCACCGTTTGCTTGACGATGCATCATGACCAACTTGCCCACGAAGTTGTTGTTGACCTCTGTAGATGCTGGCAACCAGTTTGGAAGGGTGCGAAGCAAGAGCTTCTGTAGTTCTCTATTGATTCTGGTGCCGCCCAGCCACCACAGAGGTGCCACGAGCGTTTATGGGAATCCGGTGAGCAGGCACCAAAGAAGCTCGTTGGCAAGCCTCCATTCTCCTTCTATCGGTGAAACTCGTTGCTTCGTAGAGGATCAAAGGGCTGAGCCCACTGTTGACCTCCTGCCTCAGTTGCTCGCAGTCTTGAACAGCTGAACGAATCCTGGCCCCGGAGGCTCCAGCATTTCCTCGCTCGTCCCCATCCCTTTTCGGAAGATGAGGGAAGGGTCTCAACCCCTGTCCCTCCAAGAAGAAAGATTCTCATAGACGACAAGGTGCCGAAGATGCCGGCGGCTCTCCAGAATCAAGCGCCGCTTCGCTATGTCCAGACTTTGAAGGGGCTCCCCTTCAAGTCCTGCTTCACGGTCCGTCGCAGCAGGGAAACATCCTTGGCTAACCGGAATCTCTCTCTCGCAAAGGCTTGAAGACCGAGACACGGCCCTACTAAGCCCTACTCAGCCATGATACCTGTGCAGGACAAGCAGGAAAACATCCCAGCCCAACATGAAGCTTGCTTGCTTCGTATCCTCTTCTCCTGGGCACGAGGAACAGTCTGCCCTCGCTTCCGAAAGGACAAAGCAGATCCCTCCGCCTCCTCTGCTTCGGCAGCCTCCGCCGCTTCAAGCTCCTTCGTTCAGCTGAAATTGCTTTAGCCCATGGGAGCCATGACTACCCTTTCCTGCTCTTCGCGCAGGATCTCCCTGGCACTGCGCTCGAGTGCACCTGCAGTAGAGCTCGTTCGGAAAGAAGTCTGCTGCTTGCAGACTCCTCTGAGAGTCTCGCCCTCTTCTGCCGGCGCCTGCCAAAACACCACATGCCGTGACATGGTAAGACTGTGAGAGCTGGCGGCGCCTCTGGGGAGGTGAAGGCGTTCTGCACGAGGTTCAAGCAGACCCCCGTAGCGCCGGCAGCTGCCAGCATAACGTGGCCACCAGCAAAGCAGATCACCACACCTGTGGCCTCAAGGAAACAAAGCCAAGGCGGCATAAGACTGCTTTGGGAGGTCTTCCTGCAAGTGAGCCACTGCAACAATGCCGCTCGCTGCAGCATTAGAGTCGGATAAGACCCAGGAGGAAATTCCAAGTGCGCCTCGGCACAAGCACGGCGATCGGGTGAGCCAGGACAGGGTCTGAGTTGCATCAAAGCAACTTCCGACTGGGCCCGCAAGCGCGAGACCGGCCAGGCCAGCAGAAATGGAATTGAAGGAGGCCCAGCCCACCCGGGTGGCGTCGTCAGGCAGGAAGTTGGAAGACTGAGAAGGAGAGGGTCCCAAAACCTCCATGGCCGGCTTGGCACCAGGCAAGCCCTAAAAACTGAGAAAATCGATGATGGGAAGTTTGTTCACCAGCTACAATGCTAGAGCGAGCTGCTGGCTACCTGCTGTGGCACAACGTCTGTTTCGCTGCTTGATGCAACGGCGAGGGCAGCGGAGCGTGGCACATATATCCAACACTGATCATGCGGACGTGCTAAGTTGCAGCATCCTGCAGAATCCTGTGTCAGGATCCAATGGCCCACGTCCCCTCGGGTCTGCACTCACGCGGCGACTCCGTGGCATTCGCAACAAGAGGGTGCCGAGGAACTGCGGAGAACCTAAAGCCACAAGGGGTCTGCGTGGCCCAGAGAATGCGGCAACTCTGCCTGGACATGTGCTGCGTCGTGTCGCCTGCCACGCAAGAGCCAAGAGCATGCTCTCTTGCCTCAGCGATCGCACGGAGCTCCGCCGGCCTTCCGAAACTTCTCTCCCGTCGCTGTCGGTGTCAACCTCGCAGCACGGCAGTACAAAACGTACGAACAGTGCTGCTGGATCTCTTCAAGGACACTGCAACGTCCCGCAACGAACTTCGGTGCCCATCGTCGAGGAACGGCCTGAAAGGCAGATAGCCTGCACTCCATGCCGCAATTGCAACAGCCGTGCTGCCCTGTGGCGCGGACGATGACGAGAGCGACATGGCCTGCGAGCAGCTTGCCCTGCTAGTCTACTTCTGAGGTGTGTGAGAGAGAGGCCTCGAGTCTCTGCAGGAAAGAGTTCCTCATGTGTCTCGCTTGAGACGGCTTGTCCCCCGACCTGCGCCGCCAAGCAGATCCAAGCAGGCTCATTCATTGAAATCGACTGCTCGCCTTCCCCCTTGTGGTGTAGACATGCTGGGGCTAAGCATTACCGCCCCGACCTTGGTCCACTGCACGTCTGGCACTATTGTCGGGAAATCCACTGTGTTCGTGATGGTACAAGAACCTGATACTATACCGTAAGCCGTGGTATGCCAGGACACCTTCATGTAACGAAAGGCGTCATCGGATGATGCGCACGGCTGCGCACTCTGGGTGACATCCCAGTACTCGCAACAAACCAGTTTGACTGCATGGGAAGGAATCCTTTCACGGCATTTCAGCCCCTTTGTTGCACAAACCCCCGAAGTCACATGATGTCAGCATGGAGCTTGTCTGCTTGACTGCATCAGGCTGCGGACCGGGGAACCGCAAGAACGCATCGCCACCGAAAGGCTGACAGATGCTACGGCACGTCAGGCCTGCTCTGCCATCTCATCGATGTGCACCTGCACGGACAGACATAAAGCACAAACCAGAAACACATAAGATTCCCATCCTTTGGGAAGCTACGGCCATCTCGTGCTGAAACGTCGAGACTGTGGGCTGATGACCAGGGGAAGAAGGACCGTCCAAGTGCTAAGCTCTTCCGGTCCGTGATATCACACAGCAGTTGCCGCAGCAGCTGTGGCTCCCTACAGAGAGGATAGGGCATCGAACATTGTGTCGCCTAAACACTTCTTGCAACAGTTATCAAACACGGAGCAAACCTGCCACGCATTTACAGGATTACCGGTTTGTGGGGTCACAAGCAAGTCAGCCCACGATCATCTGAGTTCTGGCGAGCTTGCATCTCAACAGCCGAACTTCCGACATTAGTTTCAATATCCAGCGGCAGCTCGCCACCGGTTTCATGATACGTCGCGCTATGTAAGGGCTGCAAAGAATGAAGAGATCACGAGCATTAGCCTTCTGTTGTTGTCGCACACTTGGCTCAAGCTATCACAGGTTCGCGGCAGTGTCCGGCACTGTCGGATCTGAGCTGCCGGGAGGTCACAGGCCAACATTCATCAGACCCCAACTGTCACACCTTTCGGCGAGGGTTGCTTTCGTCAGCAGGATGGTCCCCATCAGCATCCGAAACAAGGAACTCGCACTGCGCTCTCTGCAACTCGGGTCATGCTGACCGATCTGCCTTGCTGACGGAGATGTCTTGCTTCAGCTTGGCCACAGCCTCCAGCGCTGAAAGCCGGACCGCCCTTAAAACAGATTGCGCCCAGCGGAATGAAATCGGCCTACCTAGCAACAGAGACGGTGAACCGCGACCCTTGTGATACGATTCTTTTGAGCTTCGACAACAAATGACAATGAAGCAGCTTTTTTTCCTGGCAAGCCAAAGCGTTTCGCTGATGATAGAATCTGATCCCGCGAAGTCCCACCCTCCTGCTTCCGGCGTGGAGCAGTTGCGCTGTTTGGGAGTCTTCGACGGCAATCGTTTAATGGATGAGACTTCTGAGCCAAAGACCAAAGATGAATCGATCCCCTCATTCGCAAATCAAAACCAGCAATCACTTTCGGACCTTTCGGGGTTGGTTGGCTACTTTCCAATGCTACAAAATCACATGCATGGTGAATCATGGTGAAACTCCGTTGCATACAGTTTAAGCATCTGAATTCACACACCAATTCCTACCTACTGTCTCTACGAACCATTAAGCAAGCAAACTATGCAGCTTCTACAAAACAAGCCCTTCGACATAGAAGACTACAGGGTTAGACCGATTGGATTCCTGTGCATGTGCTGTTACCATAGCTCACTCACTGAAGATCAATAAACGCATCGATCTCGTCCCATCACGATGCATGGCAGAGCAACTACCCATGAAAATTTAAGCGAGCACAGAGGCGTTTGCTAATGATGTTCCTGCGCGGATTGCTCTCAAGCAAGACCGGAAGGCATTCCGCAAATGCTTTTCCGAATCTGTATCCGTGCAATTTCATTGAAATTCACAGCTTGGGTCATGAACTGTACACATTTCTGAACTGTTCAATCTGCTTGAACTCGTCAGCAGGGTCTTGACCCCTTGAGCCATTTACACAGGCTGAGTCAGCTAGTTACATAAGCAACTTATGTAAGCGTAGCAAAACATGCAAGCAAATCGCACTACTTTTGGGACCAATCAAAACACAGTGCCAAGGCACTTTTTGAAGCTGTGTTAAATGTGGAGAAGACTAAAGAAAATTTACCACGGGTTTCTCTTATTGCACATATGTACATATGCATACATATTGAAATAAACATACATATACATGCTTGCCCCCCCCTATCCCTAAAATCTACTGTACCGGAATTTGCTGCTGCCCGTTTGTTTTTCAGATTGCCAGACCTCCGACTTTGTCACATGGTTCACTACGCAGTGCTAACAAAAAGTTGCTTCGAACTGGGAACGGCAAATGTGCTCCATACAAACCCTTGCAGGGACCCGGATTTGGGCGGCCTGGCGGGGTCTTTGTTGTTGTGAGCCCGAACCGGGACGGGCACTTGAAGATGCCCCTTGTGCATGGTATGCCAACAATAGCAATAGTACTAGACAAAACAGCAAGCATAGTACTAAGGCGATTCCTACAATGTGAAACCTGGGCCAGGCAACAGTCTAGCAGCTATCAGCTATCAGCTATCGCAGTGCAGCCAAGTTGCATCTGTCATCGCCGTCAGCTCCTCACCCACAGAGTGCAGAGCCGCCTCGGAAGCTTCAGCGAATGACAAAGCTACGCCAGCTGCCTGCCCATCGGAAAGGAAGTTGCAGATCATTAGCACTGGCCTCCTGCATCTCAGAAGACTGAAAGCTGCCGGTGTGCTTGTGGGCTGGCGATTCATTCCGAGGCATCAATTCCTGCAGTGTGTTCTGTCTCGCAGCTGCACCGCAAGTCAACAACTTTGCACGACCTTCTGAGGACGTCCATCGGCTAAAGCATCGATCTTCTTTTCCAAAACCATGATCTTGTCCTCTTCCGACACAGATCATGGATTGCTACACGTATACAGTAGAGCCGTACTGCACAAAAACGAGCGGCATGACAGGCCTCAAGATTCAGAATGATGCGTCTGACCACCGCATTGATCTCCTGAGAAGTCGTGCTTCCGCTTCCGCGCTGCTAAAGCCCTTGCTGAAAGACCAGATCGAAAAGACGAGCACACTTCCCCACGACTGGCAGTGTTGTCCTGACCACCGCCGTCCCCAAGAATGCGCCGGTTGTCTTTGATCGACTGCTCGAGCTTAACAACCTTCGAGAGACCAACATCCAAAAGAACCTCAGAGGCCCCGTGGTCAACGGCAGCAGGATCAGGCACCTTGTCCGTAACTGCGGCGAGATCGGGAATCTCGACCTGTCAAAGAGAAAGACGAGAGGGCACAATGGCGCAAAACACCAAACTATCCGATCAGTCTTCGCTAGACTCGTGCCTTCTGTTTATGGAGGACCGTGATCGAGTTCTGCGTGGTGGTTTTCACCTCATCGCAGATGTGCTTTTTCTTGTACGAGACGTGATAGTTGATGGACGTACAAACCGGCTTCAGTGTCACAATTGCAGAACGAAATTTGCAGCCAAACTGCGGATTGCGAACGGAGTGCAGACACGTAGAAAGTATTGCTTCACTCGTAGGAGTGTTCAAATTTATGCATCATCTCCGTGCCATTCCACAGCAACGCCGCTGTGGAATCCGTTGACGCTCGCTCTTCTCGCGCTTGCGGAATTGAGAAGCTATCAGTCGTAGGTATGTTGGCCCCAAGATCAAGTACAAGCACCCGCGGATGCCTCCTGAAGTTCGTGGATGAACTTGCGGTTGGAATTGTACATCGATGCCTCCGTGTGACGGCACGAAGTAGCGCGGAGTGTTGGACAAACTGTGATGAGCAAAGTCTAAGCTACCAGCCGAAGCTTCCTTGAGCTCGACCTCAATAGGAATCGAAGGATTACAATCATTGTCGTTGCTTGAACACTGGGCGCCTTCATGGCTTGGTGGTCGGACATGAGCTGCTCAAACCCGTTCTGCACCTGCAGAAGGATTCGTGGCTGCAACAACCACTAAACATATTATTGGGGAATAATATTTTTCCACAATATAATATGTTCAGCAACAGCCCAGACTGCGACAGTGCTGAGCGCCTTTGTCAGCTCCGAGCGCGGAGCGGCTACGGATTCGACCTGCGAAACGGCAGCAGAGGAAAAAATGGGCCCCAGAACCATCGGAAAAAACATCGGAGAAACATCAGCAAACCAGCCTTGAAGACCTTCTCCCTGAGCTCCGTTACATTCTGCGCAGTGAACTTGGTGTCACCCTGAGACAGCACGAAAGCTTTCCTCTCCCCGGACCCCAGAGAAATACGCGAAGCCCCTTGGGACCACCTCGAGAGCCTCGATGCGGATCTTCAGATCTGCGGCGACTTTCCAACATGTCGGCACTGCTTTGCTTTGCCCGAGCTCGTTCCTTCTTTTTGCCCCCCTAAGTTGGACTCTGTGAAAAAGGCGGCGCCTGGAATGTTCAGCTTCTCAATGGCCCCCAGTCGCCTCAGATAATAATTAGAATAGGGGTTCGGGGTATAGTATATTGTAACTATAATAAGGACCCCAAAACAGTATAGGCCAGACGGAGCATGGCAAAGCCCTGGAGCAAGGCACAAGGTGGGGCCGAAGACTGGGCAGCTCGCGAGACCACCAGCTGAAGATCTTCCTTATCCACCTTCCGCACGTGGTCCACGTCCTTCACACACTTGCTAGCTCGCGAGTTTCCTCTCCATGGGTTTCTTTCACTTCTGCATCTTCCTGCGCCCTCTTCATGTTGAAAAGCTCGGTGCCAAGCCTCTCGGGGCTGAGAACAGACTATCGGACTGTCGAGCCGTATCCCATTGTATCCCGGTGCCTCTCGAGGCGCTCTTCAAAGTGCATCAGCTGAGGTGCTGCGACCTCCAAAGCGTTGCAGGCATCCCGGGCCACAAGCCGCAGCTTCGAGATGCAGTAGCAACAGCTGAGTTTCCAACTCCTTCCTCTAGACCTCCCATCCCCATGCTCATGCTCAAGAGGCCATCCAGGGAAAGAGAGTCCCGAAAGCTTGACACCGCCTGCCGGCAGGGGTCAGAAGCTTGAATCCGCCAGTCTGAACCTTCGATGCCAAGCGGCCATCGAGCTCCGAACTGGAAGGCTGCCAACCCCGATTCCTCCACCTTGCAGCCACCTCAGGCGATATGCGTGAACTTTCAGAGCGTTTCGAAATGGATGCGACACTTTTCTGTTCTTTGGGCTTGCGCTGCACCACTTTGGTTTCAAAGTCTTCGCGATCGCTGTCGAACCTGGCGCAAACGTCTTTCTACAGACACGCCGAATTGACGTAACACGCGATAATCAGCCAGAGGGACTGTTGCAGGCACATGGCAAGATCTCTGCCCATCTCGTCTCTGGGTTTGTAGCACCAACTCCACCTGAAAAAGATGTGATGACATGTAGGATGCATCGTGGTCGACTTGCATCATGTCATGTTATAACAGAAAACCAACCAACTGACATATCAGAGGACGAATACGAAAAATCAGGATAGAATAGTAAGGACAGCAAGCACAACCACGATCACGAAAACAACGACAACAAAGGCCGCAATCGTGGCAGGTCAGTGACTCTCGGCAGATGCAGACCGCGCAAACATGCACCCTCATTCGGACGTCCCGAAGCAGAACAAATTGGGTCTCTCCCACTGACACGAGTCTTTCAAGTTCTGAACGGTAACACCGCGCGAAACTCGATAGGCCTGTCCCTCATATGCGACAGTACACAAGTTCAGCAAGCCAGCAATGCTCCGAACTGCTGACTGAGTGATGCTTGCATCTCATGCTGTTTGTACATGCAACCTGCACTGATCCTTAATATCACCCTTGACATTAGTGCTGCTACTGTTGCTTGCGGGAATGCTGCAACTACATGCTTCACATGAACGGTAGTACTAACATTGGACGGAGACTGGAGTGATTTCAATAAACCATAGTCATCATCATCGCGCATGCTGCATGCTCACGCCTTCATTTCACTAGACCCTGGGTCTACTTACAACAAGTGCAGCTGGTTAGTGCATGTGCCCGTGTGTCTGTATGTTCATCGGACATTTTTTTGATTCAGCGCAGCATGCAACCTCGAAGTCGCCCCTTATACAGGCGTGTTCTGTCTTTTGAGCGAGTGTTGAGTGCCTTTCGCAACTGCGGTGGTCTACAGTCCCTGCTTGAAGAAAACTTAAGCTTCATCTCCCCACCCCCGACCTCAAAACATGATTGGAAGATTTTCCTGTCGGAACGGATAATCGCTTTGTCGATTGGCGAGAAAGGTTGTCTCTGCTGCACGACTGAGTGGAATTCCAGACCTCTGCCCTGCGTGAAGGCATTGACCGAGTCTCTTGCTTGATGTCTGCCTCACCGACTAACTGCCAGGGCAGCCGACTATCGTCTTCGACGTGGAAAGTGCGCGTCCTTGGCCCCGCAACACATCCGATCGACCTCGCAAGATCCTCTGATCAAACGAGGGCTGGGCTCCACATGATCTGAAAAGTTGACGTGCTTCTTGCTCTCGTGTGGCCTTTCCTGGGTCCAGCACAGCCCTCGGAGTGGGTTGGAGGATTACACCTCTGGGTCTCAAGCACTCTTTACAATTTCCACCTCCTCCTTGGCTTTGCGTCAGCTGGCGGCTGCATTTAAGGCATGTTAATGCTGCTGTCTCCTCCGGATCTGGAAACAGCTGTTTCTGCAGCATCCTGCGTCCACATTGGCTGACAGCCGGAACAACTCTCAGGGAAACATAGCACCAAGCAGCCGTGCCTCCGCAGTCTCCGCGGAAGGAGTTCCAGAAACGAAAGCAACGTCTGGTTGACAGACTGCCAAGCATGAGCCAAGCGCACACGAGTTTGGAACTGAATATCCAAAAAGCCGCCATGCCGGCTGGCTCTGAAAACACTACGTTAGACCAAGCATGCTGCTCAGAATCGATGAAGTGCCTCGATGTCTGCCTTGACCTCCGCCATTCCTCGATTGACCTACAACGCTGGCAGCTTGCGTGACGGGAAAGGTCTGACGGACAGTGCCGTGAAACCTGACTCTCTGTACCCATACTTGCTCCCTCCCGAACTTATGGTCTTTGGAACAGAATGGATGGGCAAAGCTCGGATCTCCGTGTTGGAAGAAGCCTTAGGGTTTGGACCTGTCCCTCCCACTGCACTGGGCAGCTCCTATCGACCGGGCCTGGCCGTCGAGTTCCAGGAGCTTCTTGCCCAAGCGAGCAATGCGCGAGGAGTTCACTTCGTCCTCTGCAAAGGACGAAGTCACTTTACAACGACGGGAATCGATTCTGGGGAGACTGCCGATGAGTCGGGCATGTGCCCGGCATCTCCACCTCCACTCGTGTCCTGCTGCCCTGTGCGCTCCATCTGCCTGGCTCATGCTTGGATGCTCATGGAAGCGTCTCTAGGCCTCCATCCGCCCCGATCTCCCCAGAAGGTATGGCGTTGTATTTCAATCCCGGGCCATCGTTGGTGGATGCCGACAGCACGAAGCAGACATCGCACGGAAGCCTCGATGGCAATGTGGCTCCAGCCTGTCACGGAATAACTGAAAGCCGACGGAACTGGTTTTGGCAGACATGTTCAACCTTCAACTTGGGCTTCTTGTCTTTGTCCGCCCCGGCAGATACGATGGCTTGGAAGGAGCCTGGGAGCAGTGCACATGTCATGGTGTAAGCTGCACATGGAACTGCGCGGCTTGCCCGAATCTGCTCTCTCCTGGTTCAAAGCAGCCCCATGCCTCGGATAAGTCAGTTTCACTCAGATGATGTCCGCACTGTTTGTCACTGTTTTCACTGGTGTCTGAGGCCAAGAGCACCAGAAGGTAGTCCAGTCGAGACTGCTGATAGACCACCTCTGGCGGATATCCGTTAGAAGCTCGCATCCCCATCGCACACCGAAGCATACTTACAGCACCACAGCGGCAAGAGCCTGGTCTACGATGTTGCTGACCTGACATTGCGATCACTGGGATCCTGCAATTCCAACGTGAGATGCCATGCCACATGACACACCCGCTGAGTGCTTCGGACCTCCGTCTGCAGACGCTTCAGCCTCTCAACTGCAAAGTTGGCCTGGCACAAACCGGGACCTTCATGAGTTTACCTTCTGCGCCTTGCTTGTCACATTCTCAAAGCAGGCTTCATGCAACTACCCCCCAAGATCCGAGTAGGCTCAGCAAGATGTCGGTTGCCTTCTTCGGCCTAGCCCCTCGCCATCACACCCTACACTTCTGATCTCTTCTTTGAGGAACCATGCACAATGCACAATTGTGCATTTTGTCTCATGCCATTTCTTTGCATTTTAAATGTTGTCCGACTGGCAGCTACCATCCATTCCCAGTGTGTTGAAAAGCCTTACTGGACAAGTGCCGAATTGTCTGCACGAGCCTTCCCAAGACCTGATCTGCTCCAACAGAATCAACGTTATCCATAGGCAGCTGAATGCCTGTTCAGAGTGTTCAGAGTCTCCTGGAGCCTTCCTCTCTCTGATACGTCGGTTACCATGTTCATCTGCAATGCTCCTGAAGCTGACATCCGCTGCGCCAGAACCACGAAACACTGCACCCCTTAAACGGCTGCTGCGCTTTGACTGCTGAAACCCTGAAAGCTTCAAACAAAAAGACGAGAAAACAGCAAGAACGGAAGCCAGGTTCAGAAGTCCTGAAGCCAGGCAGCACGGAGGCCCCGCCCCGTCGGACACCCCTTGCTCAAAATGCCATCTGGCTTAAAGGTATGAATCACAGCAAGTACCAGTACATCAAGGTGTCATGTGGCACAGACCTTCACCGGAAAAGGGAAGAAACCCTCTCCCGGACCAGCCCCATGCGGATCAGTTCCGTGAGGCCTGACCCTCGGCGTGCTTGTGAGCTGACCGGAGCCCAGCGATCTTCAACATGCCTCGGAGAAGCTCGGAAAACGACTCACCCTCTTTTTTTGGGATCCGCTCAGGGCTCCAAGCTCTGCTGTTGGCTGTCCTGCAACCTCTTCAGCTTGTCCTCTATCTCCTGCCCAGATGCCCCATTGAGGACATTTGAATGTGGTGTCTCTGCTACGAAGTCGAGGTTCCTCAACGCATTCGATGCAGAATGTCCTGTGTGTCCTTTGCGGCTAGCCCTTCGCCGCTCCTTACATGAACGCCATGGACATTACTGAGGGTAGCACCGCAGACGGCCCAGGGTGTCTGACAAAGCGAGGAGTTTCTCCTCGATGAGTTGTTGTCAGGATGCTGGCAAGTCTGGAAACGTGCATGGAAGAGGTGAACACCCTCGTGCCTGATCGCGCACGTCAAGATTGGAGAGCAGTGCTGCGTTCAACTTCTTGTCAAACTCGCTCCGCACCGACCTTTCAGCAACACCCACTCCAAGTCGCACCTCATCTACACTTCTATGCCTCATTTCATTGCTGACGACGCTCAAGATAACGTCGACCTGCGCACTTCACACTGCACTCGTCCCTAAACCCCTGAAGCTTGCGAGGCTTGCATCAGCACAAGATCTCTGTTTCCGAAGCCTTCAAAGTCGCCAAACTGCGCTCCAAAGGCGGAAAAACACTAACGACAGTGTGCTATGTTCGTCAGCTGGTACTGCGAGCACTCAGCGGTGTCTGAGTGCTCTTTCTCGATCACTTGCTTCTCCTCTCAAGCAGTGCCTGGCGAAAGCTTTGAAAGCAGAATCCTGCCAGCAGCAAGACAGATGCTGCCTCCTCCTCCTTCTCCCGGGCCATTACCTGTGGACCAACATTAGTCCATGAACATGTAGCGGTGTAGCGCTTGACCACGCAATGTCTGGGACGAGAACCCTTTCGCCCAGCATGATGCTCATCACCAGAGCATCGTGCTCTACCTCAGGGCCAGTCGAAACCTTGCTTGATTTTGCCAAGGTGGGCAAGCTGCACCTCGTCCACTTGATGCTGTAGGAAGTTCACGCTGTCTGGCAGTCCATCGACGCGCCTGCGCCACTTCCGCAAATTGCCAAGGCAGAACCAAGCCCGCTACACACGTCAGGTTCAGCCTCATGTCCCTTGCCATCAGTCTGGACAGGACGGAGTTGAACTCAGTGTCCTCCGAAGACCTGTGGAAGTCTTTTTCATGCGCATGGAGACCTCCCTCCACGGCCCGGGGGTCAGCCGAGGCTCGACGCGTCGCCGTGCGATTCTCCAACTGCGCTGGCCATGCATGACCTCAGACTCAGAAGCTCGTGCAGTCAAGCAAGGCTGGGACCTCAGATGCAAGTGTTGCCTGACGCCCAAGGCCCTTCCCCAAGGAGGAGGCTCCAGCTTCTGCAGCTCAACCGACCACATGACCAGCTGTGTAAAGAGCTGGAATCGTCTCCTTGCATGCCATCAGATCTTGCAAGAGCCACATGTCACCGGTTGTTCTGAGGACAGTACGGAATCATTGCTTGCAGATCATCCATTTTCTGGAAGGCCTTCATGCTCTTGTTTGTCATGTCCGACACGACGTCGCAGGAAAAGTTAAGACAACGGCTGAATCGGAGAGCGGAAAGACCTGCCCGTGAACCAGTGAGCAAGATCCACTGCACAGACATTTGCAGACTGTGTTTTACGGCCTTCGCGATCTTTTCGCAAAGGTCCTTGGGCTTGAACTCCTCGCATGACATATGACACAAGAGAGCTCCGGATCAACCTTTGCTCTCAAACGTCCTCCCACTTCTCGCCGACAGTGTCTTTGCCCCGAAACAAGGCAAACGTCGGAGTGCCTCTCGAAAGTGAACAACCCCTGCGAAGCCTGCTCCACACGTGTCTCTAGCGCCTCTTGCAACTGGACAGCCATCGGGAAAATCATTCTTCTCAATGTTTAACCTCAACAAGCAGCGTTGACGGTAAACAGCAAGCACGATGCCTGTTGCACAGACTCTTTTCAGGACGCAGGGCCTCTTCAAGCGGAAAGGTGCCTCCGCCGCATGGGACAACATGAAGTTAATATCGCGGCCACCGCTTCACTACCAGATCTGCTGAACAGCTGAATGACCGTGACCTTGTTCTCCAGCAGAAGCTCACCCTGAGATCGATTGAAACGGCAACCGTCCAAGCAAGGAATAGCACCTGCTAGGGTCCCGGCCACAGAGTTAATGAAAGGTCTCATCAAAAAACAAAGGAAGCAGGTGTCCTGTGGCTGTAGGGTCAGGGATTGGTCGCACGAGCGAAACCGAGGCAGTGTTACCAGTCCTCGTACATCTGCAACAACACCATGGGGTTTCCTGGTTGGCTGTCTTCCAGAACATCCTGGAACTGTCAGTTCACAAAAGCACACCTTGAACGAAGCTGTAGCGAATCGCGAGCTGTGAGCCATGAGCTCCTTCCGGAAGGACTGGTTTGAGACGAGAGGCACCGATTTCGGCACCTGACGTGGCCAGCCGTAACCAGTGCACAGAAACTAAACGACCGAAACAAACTTTCTCAGGTGCCTTGACCTTGCTGAGATCCTGGGAGACTGGCTTGAAAAAGTCCAAAACCTGTTCACAGCACCCTGCGCTGATCTCTGGGCTCTCACAACTGGAGCCTCCTGCTTTGGGATCTCATCACCAATGTGCAATATCGACCTCAGCCGGCTTCACGCACACCGACATGGGTGGCTGCGGTTGGGACAAGGCACAGACTTACGCTGTCCCTTGTACATGACCTGGCAATCTTCATGTGCTGAGAAAACACGAATAAGTCGCTTGCCACCACATCCGCAGTTAGACACACACCAGGCTCTCGGCAATTCGGAGTGGCGCCGCACCTGCTTCTTTTGGTTCCTCTTCGCCTGTCCGATGATCCGCTATCTCTTGCTTTCTTTCGCCAGGGTTATGGCATAGGGGAATGACCCCCTATACCGCAGCTATCTCTTGCTCTCTCTCTCTCTCTCGCAGGGCTCGCGAAAAACGAAGTTGAGCTCGTAGCCCGCTTTCGGAAGGGGCGGATCACCTAGCCAAGCGGTGAAAAACCATTCTTTGATCAGCTGCCGTTCGTGCCGTCGCGAGCCTTCTTTTCGAACGTTCTGGTAGTACCTGCAGATGCTACGAGCAGGAGGCTTAAATTCACATGTCATCTCTGGTTTAGGCAATTTGTTGATGTGAACACATTGCATAAGAGCTCCCACCTGGACAGTCTATCTGGCTGTATCCGATGAATGCTCCTCGGCTTCCTCGCTTGGGCTTGGACTTGCGTCCGCCTCGTTGTTTTCTGCTTCTGCACATTGTGTGTGCCACTTGCCCCTCTCGTTCACGCGGTCATTGCTTCTGATCTGCTCCTGTCGTCTGCAAGGCATTGGCCGGAATGCGTTTCGATGTTTCTGAGAAGGCGCTTTCCGACCCTTTTCAGAATGCCTTGGAGCCCATTGTCCTGACCTTCCAAATGCCGAAGCCACAACAGCCATGAGCGAGCAGCCCTGGATAGTGATCAGACAGAAGCTCGTGGGATGATGTGCTGGTGATCAAAGACTTGTGTTGCCTAGGGTGGTTGGCCCAACAGCAACGAGCGCCCTACCTTCAAATGCTGCAACCAGAGGAACACTGGCCTCCTTTGAGCGAGGTTTCTGACCCAAGGACAAGCAAGGGGCACTTGAGCTTCGGCAACGCGGCTTCATCAATGAGTGCTCGAACGACCCTCTGGATATCTCCGCCTCATGCAACAGACGGCACGAAAGACTTTTTGCAGCAGGGGTTGCTGCTCGGGACGTCACGGCGCTCCGTAAGATCGTCGGCCTTGCGATTCAAACACATCTCGTGCTAGCCACGAGCATTAAACAGCAACAAGAAGATTCGCCAGCCTTGTCTAGATAGAACACGAAGAGGTTGTCGTTCTCGTCAAAAACCTCGTAAAGCGTAACGGATGAAACCAGGTTCTCACCTATTCCCTGACACTCGGACCCGAAACCTCTGCAGACAATTCCTGCTTGTCCCGATTGCTTGTTCGGCGAGGGTGAGTGTGGAGGCGACATCGACAAATTGCACAAGAACAGCTGACAGGACTTGTGCGAATTCCAAGATGCGAAGGACGCTAGACCAACCCCAACAGGCCAGGCGTGTCGCCTAGGAGCCATGGCTCCTTATGACGAAAGCAGTGCAAAGACCGATCTGACAAAATGAATGGCCTTCAAGAATCTTAAGGCAGTGCAAAGGTCGGCTCTGAAAGGACTGCCGCTGCCAGCCCCAAAGCCACACATCGTCAGAAAACAGAAATGACATCCAAGCCTATGGATGCAAACCGCCCACATAACATACCCGAGAGAAGGCCATGGCTGCCATCCACCAAGTTGACAAATTGGAACTAAACCCGAAACAGAGCAGCCTACATGACCGACAGCCTGACCGAAACCCGGGAATAAGCGGAAACAAAAAAGCGGGAGTGAAAACTGGCAAGCCCCAGGCCCTAACACACAGTGGACGCGAGAGTGACAGCAGGCAGGTTCTGCACCCAGACGACATCAATGCTGTGATACAGTTAAAACCTGAAGTCGGAGGCACCCTGGAAAGGGCGACAGCTTTCCAATCTCGTGGCAGCGCGCAGCAACCCAACCAATAGCTTGTCAGGCTTCATGCCCAAACTCCCAAATAGTGACTGATTTCCAACCCTAAACCCCAGAGGGAGCAAGAGAAACAGGAAAGGAACACCGCACGGAAGACAGCTGCGAAGGAGCAAGAGGCGAGACTCTGGATTCTCAAAAAAGTGGGCAAGGCAAACCCAAAGACTAGATCCTGTAGAGAAGGACGCTTGGCACATCCTACCCGCGCAAACACAAACCAACCCGAAAACGAGCGATAGCTGGGAGAGCCTGATGTGAAAACCCCATTGCGTTGAGGCACCCCGTATTGATGGCTCGAAAATCATGCATGGCAAGGATCGACTTGACTTCCCAAGGACTGCTGGGACAGTGCACACCACCCGACCGAACCACGCCCTTGGACTCCGATTTTGAAGTTGACTCGCGAGAACATTGCCATGCAGTGACCAGCCCACCAGCCCGACCTCGTCAGTGATGGGCTTGATATCGATTTCGACGGTTTGTCCAGGCTTGCCCCATGCCTGACGATATTACACTTCTTAGACCTGTGGCCCGTTGCTGCTTGCAAATGTGTTCAAGCAAACCGCGAACCGTTCCACAAGCAGATTTTGGGACGCCAGGCCCACAAGCTGGCCAATACAACAGCCCCAGCGGCAGCACCGCCGCCTACCTGGCAGTGTCGTGCTTGGTGCATGCTTCATGCATCTTCATCCGGGACCCCCACAAGTGCAACTCGTGGCCAAGACGTGCTGGAGGAACTCCCCCCAAAAGACTCGCCCTTGGCGGGACATGGGAGTGGATCGTCTGCCAGCAACCTTCACTCTCTGCGATCCCGGCAAAGAAGCACCGCTGACTGGCCTGACAAACAAGCAGTCTCTTGCACTCTTTAACATAAGGCACAGGTGCCAACAGCCTCTCCTGAATGGGCCGACGCAGCTGACACAGCGGCCGGCGGATCCCTTGAGCACAGAAATTTCTGGAGATGAACAATCAGAGAACAACAGCTGTCAGGAGGCACACCTGCAGAAAGCAGAGCCGCCGCCATTTGTGGCGTTTAAGAAGACGCTCGAATGCTACAAGTGCACAGTTATGTCTTGGAGCTTACAAAAGTTCGGTTAACAGGTTATGGTCTAGAAGTGCTGTCTGTGTGGCCATGTACTTGAAATCTCCAGCGATCTTTCGGCGCAAAAGCACCAAGCGCGGCTGCAAGCCAAAGCACAACATGCACATATCTCCCATCTTCCGAAGTAAGTGTGGCAACGACCAACACTACAACCTGAAAATGGCACTGCCCGTCGCTGACTCTCTGGCAAGGGCTCTAGCACCTGATTGGCCAAGTTCCAAGTCTTGTTGTGCTTGAGATCCTAGCCGCTGGCCCACTGACGGCCACTGAAAGGCGGAAGCGGCTCGAAACTTGCAACAGGCAACAGAAGCTCTCCTCAGCATGCTGAGCTTCGTGAGCTGTCATGAGAACATCCAGCCTCAGGTAAAGAAGTGATTCTCGTGCTGCGAACTGTAGCGGCTGAAGCGTATTGCCACCTCTAAGATTGAGGCTGTGATTGGACGTGCTGCTTGCTCGTTCGAAACTCCGTATCTAGCTCGCGCATGCGATCTTCAAGGATCGCCGCCTCGGCATCACGGCTTCAGGCAGTGCGAGCAAAAGGTCCACGCCATGCAACAGTTCCACATGCTTTGGCATCTGTGCGCTGTCAGACTGGACAGGAAGTCGCGCACGAGAGTGTCGACGTCATTCAGCTTGTTCTTGCAGCGGGATACCAGACTCTCATGACGGCACCGTGTCCAAAGCAGATGCACAATAGACCCACCTGAAGGCTGTGTCTTCGACTGGTCACTGCAGCCTGCTCGGTGCCAACAATCCTCACCGTGGGCAGCGGCGGCCGAGCATATTTCTTCGAGTAAGGCACTCGAAATCTGAGGTCTGAGCTGCTCCATCTGTTCCAGTCTTGTTCGCATACTTTCTGTGCGTGCTACCAGTTCCTGGTCAAGGTTTGCGAGACGTGTTCGACAGCTTCAGGCTCCATGCGGCACAGTCCTGCACTTGCGAGTCATCTACAGCCTGTGTCGACAACAAGCACTCGTGCACTATGACGCACCTGCTTGGATGCCGAATCGAGTGCCTGCGGTCTGGCAGCCGGCGCCATGTAGAGACCAAGCATGTCGCTCAACCTCCAAAGCACGGCGTCCGTACCAAGGCGATGGTTCGGCAACAGCCACAGCGCTCACCGTCAGTCTGACGTACACGTCTGTTTAGTTGCTAGGACACTTCACCCTCATCAGAGGCATCTGAAACATGTGCCTTCTCTTCGGCCTCAGCTACATGCAATGTGTGGCTGCTCCAGAACCCAATTCTCACTAAGCCCTTGACTTCATGTCATCCGGCGATGCCACGACCTCGATGCTGCCAGGCATCAGCGATAGCCTAAAGAGGTATTGTGCTCCCGCACATCCTGCACACTCTTGCGAGCTCGGTGCCGATGGCTGTCGGGATGGTTGCCGTGACGGCTGCCGCGACTCCGGCACAGGCGATGGAGCCTCAGCAGGATACCGCCAGCCAAGGAGCTGCAGCTGGGCGCTGCTTGGAAACAAGGGGCATTCGTGTCTTCCGGCACGGTCTGGCAGGGGACGACGAGTGATTCAGAGCTTGCAGGCAACTTAAGTCTGCGTCCTCTCCCAGGTTGTCGACACCCAGACCTGTGGAGCAGGTAGGGCCAATACCGAGCATAAAACCACGGCAATACTGCCTTTCTTTTCAAGCCCCGCCTTCCTCTTCTTCGACGGCTTCGGTCCGCGACGGGGATGAGCGGTGCGGAGACACCGGGGACAAGCGATGGGCTCCTCACGAAACTGGTTCGTAAACAACTTGAGATTCAAGGTCCCATCTCGCTTTGATTTCCTGCAGCAGCCAACTCTTGCTGCCTGACCTGCAGCATTGCAGGTGCTGCATACCAGCATCCACCTTGCTTGCAACACGTGCCTCCAGATCCTCGATAGTCTGTACCTACAGCAAAACGGGGAAGACACGTCGCCTTCCCAAAATCCCCACAGTCGAAGGCCATGGCGGTTGCTATCAGGGATGACTGGAGGTTAGTGAGCTCGTTGCCTTCAACACTCAAGACATTTTGGTTACCTATGCTGGAAGCTGAAACTCTGCACAGGCTACTCGGCGCCCTACGCATATCTGGAACTTGCAGGCGAAGTCCCTGGCAGAGAAGAGAACAACTCTTCATGTCCAGAAGTGCGTCTCTCGTATCGCCTTCAGCTCACCGACAAGGTCCTCTGTAAGCTTCAGCCGCCTGCCGGGTGAGGGAGGGCGAGCATAGAGAATGCGTGTGCCAAGCTGTTGACGGCCTGGCCTAGCGAGGTCGTCTGTCACATCCCTCGAAAGAGCAGAGACTCTGAGTCTTCCCAAAGGGACTGTGCACTGAATGCCCTTTGGCCAAGGCTTCTGCTGGCCAGGCAAGGACTCTAGATGTGTGAGGGGGCCAAGGAGGCTTGACCTGATCAACTCCTGACACGTCCGACCAGACTTCTGCATTTACAAGCCGCGCGACAGCATGACATCATGTGGAGCACAACGCTTGTCCTCCACCTTCTTGTCTTGTGCAGCCAATGCTATAGCAAGCTCTATCGAGATGACGTTGGAGCATTCGTGCCTGCAAATGCTGTAGTGAACTGTGCCTCTGGAAACTTCAGGTGCTTCAGCCGTCTGAGACATGTCAATGCTGCATGGTGCCTGACCCTTTCCATCATCTCCGGTCCAAGAACAAACCTGTAAAGCTCTTCTTGCACGAACTGGGCCACATCCTGCGCCAAGGATTTCTTCTAAAAAGCGGCCCACTCCAGAACTGTTCAGTATCTCCAAATGGTGCATTCTGGTTTTGATGCTGTGTGGAAGTTAACGTCCTTCACGTTTGGCTGACGGCAGTTCAGGAATGTAAAACCCGACCACATCGCAAACGGGCTCCTCCAAACGGGCTTCAACGTCCTGCAGTGCAACAGTCCATAGGATTTCAGAAAGAAAGCACCAGCCAAGCAGGCTATTGTCGTCCAGCATGTGGGTTCTCGACTGTTCGTCGCGGGTGGCCTGTGCCAAGACCTGCTGAATGCGCTCTTCCAGGCGATCTGCCAAGCGTTCCTCTGGCAATGTTGGAATGATGGGTCTTCAATCCTGAGCTCATGTCGGTTCAAGTCAACCCCGACTCCTCTGTGACAACGTTGGCCGCCATTGCTTCGTCGACCCGGAGCGCACCAGTGATTGAAGACCGCCGACGACCGCCTCACATGTTTATTCAGCTGAACAGGCACACGATCATCCGATGTAAGACTTCACGCGCAGCGTGCACGAAGGCCTGATGCAAAGGACATCCGCCGACCCTCGGCAATTCAATTCATGATGGGACTAGGCTAGGCAGTCATGAGATGGACTGGTTACCGGTTTTCAACTCTCACATGGAAGCCAGGGAGCTTCTGCAGAAGCAGCGCTGCCGGTGACACGGTCATCGGGGCTCTGCGATGCACGGCCCTCTCCGCTCGCTTCGGCTTCAGCGGTGGCAGCATCAACGGGCTCCGCAGACTCTGCCGGCTCCGCGGGCTCCGCGGCTTCCGCAGGCTCCAGGGGGTCTGCGGAGCCGACGGCAGGCTCCGCAGGCTCTCCGTCCAAGCCCAGGCTTTCCAACGGAAGATCCAAGTTCTCTTCGATCTGGGTCTTGTCGCGCTCCTCGTGGTGCACTGGGCTACCTGCCAGGCTTGCCTGGCAGCTGCGTCGGTCTCAAGCTACTGGTATTTGCTCGAACATTACATGCACAGCCCACCTGCGACAGAGCTGCACCACCATCGTTCCTCGAGGGAGGGCACTTGCTGGGCTCACACAGCTTCCCAAAAAATTACCATGCAGGCACGTGCTCGTGTTGATACTTCAGCCCCAGGCGATACGAAGCTTTCGCGGCTAAGCCCACGAGATCCCACCCCACCAGAGGGCCTTGGTGAGATTTGATGGACCAGTGGGCTCCACTGCATCTTTGAGAAACTGGCCACTTTCGCGTGGCTGAAGACTTGAAAATCTTCCGATCCTGCATGCTGCTGTCAACAAAGCGTTTCTCACTGGCTGGTGGCCATCAGCAAGCCTCCGACAGCAACTTCAGCTGGTCGGCAAGTTGGCGTGACCTCGGTCGCTCGGGCCGACAAAGATGTCTCGGTAAATACACAAGAAACATCGAGAAACCCAACATATGTTGTTGCAAGCGCGAGCGAGTTGCAGTGATGAGATTCGGCCTTCATGCTCTTGCACCGTCCTGATGAACTGACGAGCATGGAACAGCTTCGTTCGACGACAGTAGACGATAGGCGTTTCACAAGCCGTCCTCACGATCCAAAACACCAGCTCAGTTTGTTGCCTTGCTGCGTCCAACAAGGCCTTGTGCAACACGTTCAGGCTGCTGAGTCTGCAACGTAACATTAAACCATAGTGGAAGCTCAGAACATGGCCGGAAATCCACCAGGTGTCACAGGAAGGCTCGGGATGGTTCCCGATCCTGCACCTGGTCAACCGAATACAGCACGAATTGGAACCCAGCGCGACGTGAGGATCTGACCACTCATAGGAAGGCCACCAAGGACGCCGAAGCCCTCCATTGTCGGAGTCGCCATCGCACATACACGTCGTCAAAACATGTGTTTTTACAAGGTACATGAGCGAAGCTGAAACCTGAAATTGGGCTTCATGATGACATGCTGTTAGGTACCAACATGCCATCGTTGTGGTATGCTTCCAAAACCCGTCGTTGCCGATGCCCCAGGATGGTGCTTCGGCTGGTGCGAGTTTCTGCCCATTCCGACAGCACTGGAACAATTCAAACGCACTTGTTTATGGATGCTCATGGCCTTCGCAACGACACGTTGTAGAACAACACACGTGCTGTTTGCTTCCGACGATTATGTCATTATGTCTGTCTAGGCAAGAAATTTCGTCAGTTTACGAGCCTTACACGCAACTCAACCATCTTCCACGAAACACTTCTGCGGAGACACTAAAAGAAACAGTCGCAATTCTTGTCGTACATGCGGTCATTTGAATATGTCAGTAATCTCGAAATATCTGTGTCAATCAACGTTGGATTTGGTTGAGTCGTGGTCATCAAGTTTTCGAACAGGAGGTAGGTGACCTCCGTCGTTCCGCAGTTAGTTCGTTCCACCGCTCGGTGAGCCCTGTCGCATCTCACGTGTGCGTTGCAAATGAAAACCAGGTATGGAGTATCCATTTTAACATCTAACTGAATGATGTTTTCTGTTTTCGCATTGACGTATGGTGCCCGTTTACGATCAACCAAAACTTTGTGATCGAAGCATTGCATACACAGCAAACAACGGTCTCGATTTGGCTGGAATGGTACGGCCGGCCAATCCCTGTATACAGGACGCTATTTGGAGCTTTGTGGTAGCGGCTCTGCACTCGGTTCGAAGCAAGTCATCGAAACTTCATAACAAAGGCGCAACAAACTAGAATTTGTAGAAGGCACTTCAAAGAAGTTGAAAAAAGGATATCTCGGCTCAGTGGTCGAATAGTTCACTGCCCTTTTCGTCTCTTTCTCCCTCTGCCTGCCCCTTACGCTCTCTCCCACGGCTCTCCAAACACAAAAAAAAAGGAAAGCTGCACCAGAACGCTTTAGGGAGCTTTGAGGTAAAAACCGAAGAAAAAAAGATAAGAAGAAAATAAAAACAAACAAAATGTCCTGAGACTTTATTCTGTCTCCGCTGACTGTACATTTCGTGTCGAAGTAGATACTTGCTGGTGACGGTATTCTTGCACCGGATGTTGGATAGGGCGGTGCCGAAGCAGCTAGGCTGCCGGTCCTGTTCGCACGTCACCGGTGGAAACCAACGAGCTCTATGCTGTTGCTTTCGCTGCTCTCCGCAAGAAGGCCGCAACTTGGCACAGGGAGACATTGGCCACTTCCGTTCCGGCTGATGCGTATCTGACTGACACATGCATATTTAAGCTACGTCTGCAGTCGACAGACGAGAGCTTCCACACCCAACTCAAATTCACGCAGCGTGGTTTCCAGGGCTCGCAAGGATGACCAAACAAGTTTTCTCTGCTGCTCAACACGTGCAAGGTTTGGAGCACTTCTTCCGCAACCTGTCCAAAAAAACCGTGCGACGATCTACCAATTACCTAAATTTTGCCCTAAAGTAAAAAAACACCAGAACGGCCAACAGCACAAGTTTACATAGGGAATGCACAGGAAAATCACGAAACAGCACAAACAAAGCATAAGGATTGCACAAGGAAAACAGGACACAGCAGAAACAATGCATAGGTAAATCTTGTCACAGTGGGTGTTTTTCGTCTTTTTGTGAGCCAAATTGATTTGCATGCGATTTTACATGTGGGAAAGCTATGCTTTTGTTGTATCTGCACAATAGAAATCGTCTTACATCCGTTCGTTTCCGAGGGACCTATAGGAGCCTCAGGGGCCTCACTAAACAGCAAACAGCCGCAGCGGGCACGCTCCACACTTTTCACTCTGCTGTTCTTCAGCAGTCAGTCTTGAGCCAAGCCGGG
>CAJNDV010032711.1:10180-22532 GCA_905221635.1 Symbiodinium sp. CCMP2456
TGTTGCAAGTAGCGCCTTTCGATACATATGTACATTCCCATCGTGGTGCTGCTTCTTTTGGCACGAGCACCAATTTATGTTAGCCCATGTTCAAGGCACGAGTTGCCTTACGCCGACTAGTGGAGCAGCCGCCGCTAAATCCACGGTAGGTGGGCGGAACAGGGGCGCGCGCGAAACATTGGTGGCCTATGTTCATGTAGTGTAGCTTTGAGTTCAGCAAGCTGGCCAGACCGAGATTTTCTTGGTGGCAACAGTGTCAAACATCTCCATATCCACATCCTAACGACTCCGCGCCTTTGGTTTCGGCCTTTGGCGGTTACTTCTTGTTGTTTTCCAAACCGACCTACTCGTTACATACGCACTTGATGGTGCACTGCGTCTGACCTGATGTCGATGCTGGATCAGTTGTGGTCGGGCTTTGAGGCTCAACACGCAATTTTGCTTGTGCAAATGTCGATTCATTGCATGATGTCCCGCACTGGATTGCAGAACTGCTGCAGTTCATGCCAGCTGGCTGTGGCAGGCAAGTGCGACGCATGGTGTGCTCCATGGTAAAATGCCTGTAATGTCTGTGGCAAAACACATGGACATGACACTTCAAGCCTTGTGCATTTCTCATGTGGATGTGCGGCCTCTTGCATTGATGCAGAAACTGACCACTTGCCTTCTGTTCCACTTGCATGCTTTCTTGTCGGGTTCCACCCGGTCCGGTAACACGACTGCATCCAGGCACCCGCACACTCTCGCATGCCGAAGACCTTTGATGCCTGCATACTTTGCTATCAGTGCATGCTTATCTTTGTTGACGATTGGCTGGCAGCTGCGAGTTGGTCAGCGACGCTTCAAGAGAGCTTGCCACGCTTTGCATATACTGCCTTCTCTGGTTGCCGTTGGCTTGCTTACATGTGTTGCGGGGAAGGGGGCAGTGAAGGATACCGACCAACGGCAGCCCAGCACCCTTGAATTTAGGGTTTAACTCTGCAGCGAGCTTCGTCTTTTGAAGACTGCACGGTCATGGCCTGCCATTGTTCTGTATAAACATAACAAGGCAAGCCGACCGACGGCAGACAAGCAGCCTGGATTTTGGGTGTAGTTGGCAACGAAACCTTCGTCTTTGAAAGACTCGACAGTCAGGGCCTGTCATTGTTCTGTATGGACTTAACAAGAGACACCGAACAACGGCAGCCAAGCACCCTGGACTTTGGGGTGTAGGCTTGGTAAGCCAAACCGACCAACGGCAGCCAGGCACTTTTGATTTGAGAGTTTAACGTCATTCTTGCGCATTTTCTCTGCACTGCATGGACACAGAGCTTGCCCTTGGGGCCGTTTGCAGCGTTTCTGGCTCTATCTTGCTTTCGCTCACCCTCGGCTTTCCTCTCCCTTGCCTCCTCAGGTGCAGACAGAAACACAAACCTTCTTCTTGCAGAGAAGACTTTTTGGAGAGGTGATCATGGCCTCCCTCGCACTTGTCGCAGCCTCAGATGTCGTGCGTGTCTTGGAATTTCATCTAGCGCCTGACAGGTGATTCAAGACGCGCACGCGATGGCGAACGCGGGCAACACCGCCGAGCAGATTCAGCACAGAGCCGGATCCTCAGCAACTCAGCGTCATGGCTTGCCCGAGATACCCCGCTGTTCTCAGTTTATCTACAAGTGGACTCTTGCACACTGTGCCGCCATGCAAGCGCGAGTCTTACAACAGCCTGCGTTTGCGTGTTGCCACGCAGCCAATGACGAGGAATTCTACCGCATGATACGGGGAGAGCCTCTCAATGTACGTGTGACGTACATTGAAGCTCGGCAGGATCGGGATATAGCTGCAGGCGCCAACCGCCGCGGCAAAGCTTGCAATTATTTGAAGCCGTGGCTTTCGTCAGGACTGCTTTGGCGCGGGGCCGATAGCTTGCATCACTGCCGTCTTGCGAAAGGCCGGGCTACACGCCCATGAAGATCGCAAGAAATGCATGCGACTGCCGCAGGTGACGAGGATGTCACCGTGGCAGAACACATTGCTTGGAACCCGAAGGCACGGAATCGGACATAAATTCCGAATGCAAACCTGACACCTGCAGGATTCGCCATGGCTCTCGTTTACCGAGAACTTCCTGGTAGCGCTCTGGTTCGCATTCGCCAAGGCGCGTCTCGATCGTGGGTATCAGCCAGACTCTTGCTTACAACTTACAACCTTGCAAGGCCAGACCAGGCGACAGAAAAACCCTAGCCGCCTTGGACCCGTACGAGCACGCCACCTTTACGCTCGACGAGGACCCACGTTCCACGTTTGTTTCCATCACTTGAGCAAAGCGTCAGGACGCGAACTTGAGTATCACGGGAAGACGCCGAGAGCCGAACTTAAAACTTGTTGGCCGTATATATTAGGTCTATCCTGAGATCTGCAGAGGTTCCTGGAGATCATACCGTGGAGCGGAGTGCCAGACTTGGCCCCGCCTGGTCCTAACGCCCGATGCCGCGATCTCTCTCTTAGATAGCAGGGGCCTGCTCGCTCATCTATGGCTTTGTCACCCAGTCGGTGTCCCAACCGTGCTTGAGTAAGTATAGGGGCGCTGACTGCACAGCCGGCAGCCCCCTTTCTGCTGGTTTTGTGCGCTTGCAAGGTCAGGCCTCTTGTAGCGACAGCTCATAAGTAGATGTTGCTACCACCTTTCGGGTAACGCTGTGTCACGAGCAGCAAGTATGTCGGAAGGCATCCTGCAGTGGCCATTTACCCGCCCTAGAGATTGGAGCCATCCTGAAAAGTTTGAACTTTTTTTGGCTTGGTTGTTGAAGAAGAGAGAAACTCAAACCGTAAACTCCTTTTAGGATCTTGCCAGCTCGTGCCCTTCTATTCGAGCTCCTCTACGCACGGGTGTGTTGTGTCAGGGTCGAGAAGTTCTTTTGGGGTTAGGGTTTTCCTGGGAATCCCAAAAGCTACCGAGGTTCTACCCTCTAACTGAGGGATAACCCACTATTTTGTAGGGTTTGGGGTTTGGGTTTTGGGTTTAGGCGTGAAGATTTCTTGTGAGTTTTGGGCTATGGGTTGAGGATTTCTGTTGGATTAGCTACGCTCCTAGCTTCACAGCTTCAGCCGGCCCGAAGCCGGACCCGAAGAATTTTATCAACAGAACCCTAAACCCTCAACACCGAAACCCCTAAACCCTAAGCCCCTAAACCCCTACACCCTTACACCCCTACACCCCTAAACCCCAGGCCGGCGCAACGTGGCACCAAGCGTCTGGGAATTGGCAGCCCAGCTGGAGTTGGGGTTTAAAGCCCCCTTGAGGGTCACAATACATAGGTATTTAGGGTTCTATAAGGGTTACTGTAAGGCTTTCACGGTTTAGGGTTTAGGGTTTAGGTGCTATGAATACATAGGTCCTTAGGGTTCTATAAGGGTTACTGTAAGGCTATAAGGGTTTAGGGTTTAGGGTTTAGGTACTTAAAACAGGACTCTATCGGAGCTTTGAAGTTTCATGCATAAGGGGCTTTTGGTCTAGTGATTTAGGTTTAGGGTTTGGGGTGTAGGGGTTTAGGGGTTTAGGGTTTAGGGTTTTAGGAGTTTCGCCTATGCAGGCCCGGTGTTTTTGGAGTTTAGTGTTTGCCAGGCTTCGCAGTCTTCTGGCCTCCGTTCTTTTTGTTGGGGTGGTTTCGCCGGGCGCCACATTCTACTTGCCCTGGACCCCTGCACCCTGCAGTTATTCATTTATTTAAGTACGTATGCCTGCGTATAAACATACATCCGTATAGATATATACACAAACCCCGCGAAGTGGATACACCCGTGTGCTTGCCACATAAAAACCACAAGAAGACCTGTCGTCGTAGCTTCGTCCTTTCAGTCTTCAGTTGACACAGATGATCTAACCCTAGACCCTAAACGCCCTAAACCCTAAACAAAAGAACATAACCCATACACATCGGGGCCGTTACCTCACCCAGGTACAAGATCTTTCTGCAGATCGACACGCAGCAGCGAGGCAGATCACGAATCTTGAAATCCCTTGGTGCCGCAAATGCTTCTTCCGAGCCCCGGTTATCCATATTAGGGTTAAGGTTTTAGGGTCTATCATATATATATATATATATAGAAGAGGAGGCTGTGGGGCCCGCTCTCTGTCTCTCTCTCTCTCTCTATATATATATATATATATGTATCTATATTCATAACTATGTATATACATATATATATATATAATATGTATATATATATATGTTTATATAGATCACTTAACGCAGGCATCCTTGATAGACTGCGAACCCAATACAGGCATGATTTCGTAAGTCTGGTCGATGTAGGGCAAACATCGCCTGCCGAAGCCCCAACCGAAAGCCCAGGCTAGGAGTCCTCGGGTAATGTCACGGTTTAATGTCCTGGATTTCTGGCAGGGACCCAACCCTCGTTCTTGTCAGGGGGGGGTTTAAGGGTTTTCATAGGTGTTTAGGGGTTTAGGGGTTAGGGTTCAGGGTTTAGGGTTTAGGGTTTAGGGTTTAGGGTTTAGGGTTTAGGGTTTGTATACTATAGGGTTTAGGGTTACGAGTCTTATTCCTTAAGGGCTCCTTAAGCCTATTGTAAGTATACGAGAAAGGAGCCCAAAACCCTATTCGCATTATCAATGCCCCTAAACCCTAAACCTTTGTAGTAGCCCGCTCTTATAAAGAACCCTTTAAGGAACACGGGCCCCTACAGTAAGCCTTCCGAGCGCTGGAGGAAGCTTCAGGTTAGTGTGCGCGAGTCGAGAAGTTTGAACATGAGAGAGGATTGTCGACCCGTTTGGTTACCTTAGGGTTTAGGGTTTAGGGTTGAGGACTCTGAGTTTTGATTGGGGGTTTTAGGGTTTGGGGTCGAGGGTTGACGGTCTGTGCTTGAGAATTGTGGGCTGGGGGGGTGTAGGGGTGAAGGTTTATATAATTTGTAAGGGTGTCGAGCGTTGGGTTGGCGGTTGCTCATGAACCCTAGCCCCCAACAACCTATCTTTTTTAGGACATACTGTTGATGGTTTGGGAAGACTTTGAGAATGCTCGCATGTGGTGCCCCCAGGCCCCAGAGGTATAGGCCATACTGTTGATGATCTAAATCCTGCATTACCTTAAGGACCCTAGCTAAACTATGGGAACTACGGTAAATTTCCCTAGGACCCTAAACTATGGGAATTACGGAGTATTCCGCATCAGGGGTACTGCAGGGTTCAGATCATCAACCGTAGCATAGGCCTCAGAAGGGGTGTCAGCATTTCAAAACCCTGAGCCTTAAACCCTAACCCCCCCCCCCAAAAAAAGACCCTAAACCCTAACCCCTAAACCCTAAACCCGGAACCCTGAACCCTAAACCCTAAACCCTAAGCCCTAAGCCCTAAACCTTAACCCCCAAACCCCTAAACCCTAAACCCTAAACCCTAAGCCCTAAACCCTAAACCTTAAACCCTAAATCGAGACTCTGGAGCTGACTTACGAAGTTCGAAACCAATAACCCTTTCTAAGCCCTACCTGTGTCCCCAAACCCTACAAAATAGTAGGTTATGACCCCTCAATTAGAGGGTAGAACCCCTAAAACCATAGGTTTTGGGATTCCGAGGTAAACCCTTAACCTGCTGCCTTCGTAATCCCCGAGGCTTTGCAAGCCATAAGGCAGACTTATCATCGGTTTAGGGTTTAGGGCTGAGGGTTTAGGGTTTAGGGTTTAGGGTTTAGGGCTGAGGGTCCTTTTGGAGCCCGAAACCCTAACCCATAAACCCTAACAGGCTACATCACGCTTGACGACCTCAAGCGAGCAGTGCGCGGCTGCTTCTATGGCTTCCGGCTCTCGGCACAGGCAGTGGTGAGGGTCCCTTTTCAAGGCTCCTTTAATAGGGGATCTATACCCAGACCCCCAAAAGGATCTAAAAAATAGATCCCCTAATTAGGGACCCTAACTACTAAAGGGTACTTTATAGGAACCCCCGCAGGGGATCCATTCTTTAGATCCTTTTGGGGGTCTGGGTAGGGGTTTAGGGTTTCGGGTTCAAGGCTCCTTTCTTCGGGGATCTACAGGGGCTCCTTTAGGGGATCTTTAGGGGCTCCTTTGTAGGGGATCTATAGGGGCTCCTTTAAGGGATTTATAGGGGCTCCTTTAAGGGATCTAGAGGGGCTCTATAGGGGCTCCTTTAAGGGATCTATAGGGGCTACTTTGTAGGGGATCTATAGGGGCTCCTTCAAGGGATTTATGGGGGCTCCTCTGTAGCGGATCTATAGGAGATCCTTTCAGTCAGGCATCTATAGTTTGTAGGGGATCTATAAGAGCTCCTGTATTTGGTTCTAGAAGGGCTCCTTTAAGGGATCTGCAGGGGTTCCTGTACGGGGTCTTTCTGTCTTAGGCGATTAGGGTCAAGGTTATTAGGGTTTTAGGACCCCGCAACCCAAAACCCCAAACCCTAACCCTCTTGTCCAGAGCTGGGTTTATTTCAGCTTTTTTGTCGCTGGAATACGTACGACGTCAAGTGCTACTGCCTTGTTTCGAATCCATACGCCACAAAGATATACAGCGTCACCTGCATCCACATACACACTATACACATACGCTTATCCATGCATACCTTTTTTTACCTCTGATGTATTTATGTATGCATTATGCACAAACTCGCTGATTGAGCTTAAGGATCATGTGCGTGGAACTTTAAATGGGGGTTCCCAAAAATTAAATAGGGGACCCTCATATAGTACCCCAAATAGTAGGACCCCTATTATAAGGACTCCAAAATAAGGTACCCCCTTTGTTTCGGGAACTCGCAAATGAGGGCTGAGGAACCCGGCAGACCACGATCAGGATGGCCTGGCCAAAGATGCTTTTTTCGAGGCCACTGGACAGTCCTCAACCCTGAGGGTCCATGTGCCCAAATCGTATATACTGCCTTAAAGTAGTCCCTATATAGGTACTTTGTATATACTATATGAGTACATGGACCCTTAGGGCAAGATATGCAAAGAGTGCCAGAAGATGTCCTTTGTAAACGAGGACTCGGAGCTACTTGTGACAGGGAGTCTGGAGGGATGCATGCGGAAGAACTGTAAGGGCTTCAAGGGAGTGGCCAACCCAGACCCCCAAAAGGATCTAAAGAATAGATCCCCTAAGAGGGTTCCTATAAAGTACCCTTTAGTAATTAGGGTCCCTAATTAGGGGATCTATTTTTTAGATCCTTTTGGGGGTCTGAGACCAAAGACCCGGCGACCCAGCGCCATCCAGGAGTCACAGAAGTCAAAGGGTCTAAGTACTTATATGGTAGATACTTTGGGCCCCAAAATATCTACTATGTGGGTACTTAGAGCCTTAGGGAGAAGTCACGATGCACGTTGTCAGCGAGGAGGGCCTCATGCCGGGCATCCTGGACAGAGTCCTGCAGAACCTGTGCGAACTTCTACAGATGAGCTCTCAGAGCTGTGTTCTCCGAGTTCCAGCTGTAGCGTCTTTAACTTTGGTGGCGGATGTGCCAGTGCAAGACCGTTGTCGGCTGCCGACTTTCTCCGAAAACTGGGTTCGGGATACATTTGCGTGTGTATGCACCTACGTGCGCGTGCGTGTGTGTGTGTGTGTACGTGTGGATACACAGGTACCTCAAGCTAATTGTGGCAGCACAAAGTTCTCAAAGTAACATCAACATCATGTTAAAGCCCGAAACCCCAAGGCCTAAGCCGTAAACCTCATAAGCCCTATCCCAGACGCCCAGACCCCCAAAAGGATCTAAAAGATAGATCCCCTAATTAGGGACACTAACTACTGAAGGGTACTTTATAGGAACCCCCTTAGGGGATCTATTTTTAGATCCTTTTGGGGGTCTGGGATACGATTTCTTTCCCTTGGTACTTGAAGCCAGCTGCGCCGCAGGACTTGTCTGACGAAGCGCTCTTCCAACTTTGGAAGGCCTCGCCCGCCAAACCCTCCAACAACCCTCCTGTTGCTGATCGTTAGAATCGTGTCACGTTCCTTTTCAGGGTTTCTCTACTTAAACCCTAAACCCTAAACCCTAAACGGTCTTTAGTGTCACGTTCCTTTTCAGCCTTTTTGGGATTACCTTATAGAAGTCTAAATATGAACCCCAAAAAGGAACTACTATGGGGCCTAAGGGTAAGCCCGGTTTCTCTACGGGTCTTGGAAAGCGTTGTTATAAGGTCACCAATAAGTAGCCCTAAGGGTCCATGTGCCCAAATAGTAGAACATTGGCCTTAATGTAGTCCCCATATGGATACTTTAGGGCTTATGTTCTACTATTTGGGTACATGGACCCTTAGGGTAGAATAGGGTGCCTCGAAGAGTTTCTTTCAGGTCTTTAACGGGTTTTCCAAGGTCAGGAGGTTGCAAAGTGTTTATCTATCTATCTATCTATCTGTCTATCTATCTATCTATACCTATATATATATATATAGACTTACTACGAGTGCCCACTCATCTACAACAACTGCCACTCCCAATCGGAAATGGCCTAATGTACAACCTATATATATATATATATATACATGTATATATATATATATATGTATGTATGTATGTATATATATATATATATTATTGGCACCTTAGTATTAGTCGGAATAGGGTTCCTTGAAGGGTTACGATAAGGGTTCCCGGACTCAGCACAGGGGCATTAAGGATTAGAACAGGGTTACTTCAAGGTTGCTCCAGGGTTCCTACAAGGGTTCTAGGGTCTAGGGTCTAGGGTCTAGGGTTTAGGGTTTAGGGTTTAGGGTTTGGGGTTCTAGGGTCTACCTGGGACTCCAAAAACCTACCGTTTTAGAGGTTCTGCCTTCTGATTGAGGGGTCATAATATACTATTTTGTAGGGTGTGGGGTCACAGGTAGGATCTAGTATCGGACACTAATAATTATACTAGGGGTTTGGGGTCAATCAAAGTTTACACGACAAATACTATTGATAGTCGTTCCGATTGTATAGTGATCAACATATGTTAACACATACGGAGAGACGGGTTTTACAGACAGCAAAGTCTGCATGATGTTTTTCGGAGTCTCAGGGCACGGGAACTTACCCATAGGCCCGATAGTAGTTCCTGAATAGGATCCTAAATATAAGCCACAAAAATTAACCTCTATGGGGTTTATGGGTAGTTACTAGGTCGTTTAGAGGCTCGATGTATAGAGCTTGGGGTGCGGCTGTAGGAGCGCGAATGTTAGGGCTTGCAGGGTTGATCGAGTTTAGGGGCCTGTTCAGAAGACATGTCCCAAAGGGTCCAAATATTAATATGGTAGCTACTTTGTAGCTATTTGGGCCCCAAAAGTATATACCATACTATAACTTGGACCCTTTGGGTGTTGCATTGGTATCAAGGACTACTCAGATGCGCCGGCAGGAGTCTGCCGAGTTTGCTGAGCTGAGGCAGCGACGTCCAAGCATGGTGGACCAGCAAGCTCAGAAGCTTTTCTGGAGAAGCGAAGCGAGCCCAATACACGAAACCCCTTAATTAAGGAATATAGGATACCTTAAATCATACTACTAAGGCCCCTATCATTTAAGGTCTATTCCTTATTTAAGGGACTAAGGCCCCTATCATTTAAGGTATATTCCTTATTTAAGGGACTAAGGCCCCTATCCTTTAAGGTATATTCCTTATTTAAGGGGTATTGGGTTCGCTGGGAGTGTTCAGATGAGCATGCCTCTGACGTGTGCCGGCATGGCATTGCAGCCGGATAAGAAGTGCAAAGCACGGAACTGGAGAAACTGTTGAGGATATAAATCCTGCATTAAGTTAGGGACCCTAAACTATAGGAATTACGGTATATTCCTTGAGGATATGAACCTTGCATCAAGTTAAGGACCCTAAACTATAGGAATTACGGTATATTCTTTGAGGATATGAATCTTGCATCAAGTTAAGGACCCTAAACTATAGGAGTTACGGTATATTCCTTAAGGATATGAATCTTGCATTAAGTTAAGGACCCTAAACTATAGGAATTACGGTATATTCCTTAAGGATATGAATCCTGCATTAAGTTAAGGACCCTAAACTTTAGGAATTCCGGTATCTTCCTTATTCTGGGTAATGCAGGGTTTATATCCTCAACCGAAGCTCCATTGCGTGTGTCTTCCAAATCCAGGCCGACTCTCGCATGGAAGCCGTGACGGTTTAGGGTTTAGGGTTTCGAGCCAACAATAATATAACAGCGCAAATACTTACCTATACTATTTTGGGGGTTCCTTATTTGGTTATAGTATACTTTACAGCAAAACCCTATTCTAATGATTGAGGCCCCTACGTCAGCAAAAGGCGAGAGACCTCAGCCAGCTCCAGCCACAAGAACTTCTGAAGAAAGCAGACATCCTGGGTAGAACTAGGGAGACCCCCTATGAAGGGACACTTCTTGACCCTTCTTAGGCATTTCTTGGTTTAAGGGTTTAAGGTGTAGGGAGTTTTGGGGTTTAGGAGTATTTAGGGTTGCGATGAGGGTTTAGATCCTAGGTAGTATAAGGGAGACCCCTTTAAAGGGACCCTGCTTAAGCCTACTTCGGGCTCTCCTGAAAAGGGACCTTATTGAGAGGGTCTCTATCCCCAAGGGTCCCAACTCCCAAACCCGAAACCCTAAGCCCGAAACCCTAAACCCTAAATCCAAATCCTATCTCCAAAACCCTAAACCCCAAAACCCAAATCCTAATCCTAACTCCTACTTAGCCCTCAAAGACCGCCATAGACTCCACAGGCCGTAAGCCCTAAACCTTAGGCCCATCTAAGCCCACCCTTAACCCTACACCCGCGCTAAACCCTAAACTCAGAGAGCTTAATCAATACCCCTTGGATAAGGCCTATCGGTTTAGGATTTAGGGTTTACGGTTTACGGTTTAGGGAATATAAACTTATAGGGGCCTTAACATTATGATTCGAGGTGTATTCCTCAATTAAGGGGTATTGGGTTCTCTGGGAGCCCCGAACCGGCTGAGATCCCTTGTGCACCGAAGTCAAACCTCGGGGTATTATGGTTATATCGTGCATAGGGATAAACTATCCAGGGTTTTAGGGGTGAGGGTGTAGGGTTAGGGATTTGGGGTTTAGGGCATGGGGCTTAGGCTGGTTCAGGGTTTAGGTTTCCGGATCTGGGGGCTGTATAGGACATTGTCGGCTTTGGGGCTTCAGGGTTTAGGGCTTCCTCCCATCCTAGATTGGTGCCACAAGAGTATCTGCACGGTCTTTAGTTCATATCCTCACAAAAGGATAGGCTCCCTAAGCCCTAAACCCTAAACCCTAAACCCTAAACCCTAAACCCTAAACCCTAAACCCTAAACCCTAAACCCTAAACCCTGGCTGCTTAGTTGTTGTTCCCATACTATCGTCCCCCAAATAGTTATTGGTTGTTAGTTGCCTTGTGAGGTACTTGATCCTAGCCTAAGGTCTTGCTGGCCGGAGAAAGAAACTTGCAAGAAACACTGTAAGAAAGCACTATCAGATCTAAGGTTTAGCGTTTAGGGTTTAGGGTTTAGGGTTTAGGGTTTAGGGATGGTGGCCCGATAGAGTCATAAGCCTCAGTCTATATAGGCCAAATTTGATCCCCAACACAAAACCTCAAGCCCAAACTCTAAACTCCAAGCCCTAAACCCCAAGCCCTAATAAGCCCTAAGCCATGTACCCCAAACTGTCTAAACATCTATAAACCCTAAACCCTACCTGGACGCCATAAAAGCTGCATTCTTGTCCTCATCATGCTTTCCTTCTATAAGTCCCTACGAGAAGGTAAGGTACTTCAGGGTTAGGGTTTAGGGTCAACTCTAAACGTTTAACCTCAAACTCCATCTCTATGAGCCCTCAGCCCTGAAGCCTATAGACCCTGTAAACACCAATCTCCAAACCCCAAAAACCGCAACCCAGTCTCCAGACCCCAAGCTCAACACCGAATCAAGGTTTTATGGTTTCGGGTTTCGGGTTTTTACTGTTTAGGGTTCAAAGCCTTCGCCCTCTGAAGGCCATGGACGAGAACTGTGAAATGAGAGTGCCACTGAAGCGGTTTCTCGCGTTCATGAAGAGGCCGGTGCGACTTATGGTTTAGGGGTTTCGGGGTTGTGGGGTTTAGGGTTTCGGGTTTCGGGCTTTAGGGATTGAGGGGTTTAGGGGTTTGGGGGGTTTTGGGTTCAGGGGTTTGGGGCTTTTGGGTTTAGGGGTTNNTTAGGGTTTTGGGGGTTTAGGGCTTTCACTTGGGCAGTATGATTCGGGGTCTTACCTCTTGCTGCTTGGCTGAGGGAGGGGACTTTCGGCTCAGATGTTTAGGCTTATGGAGGTTTCCTTAACCCCATTCATATAGGGGCCTCAATAATAATTAGAATAAAGTTTTTTGGGGTATATTTTGCTATCGTTATGGTAACGAGCCCCCAAAACCCTATTATA
>CAJNDV010032712.1:9779-25053 GCA_905221635.1 Symbiodinium sp. CCMP2456
TATGTATGTGACAGATGGATGGATGCGTGATGGATAGACAGAAAGAGACGTAGGTAGGTAGGTAGGTAGGGAGGTAGGTAGGTAGGTAGGTAGGTAGGTATTACGCATGTTGGTAGGTAGAAAGAGAAACGTTAGATAGATAGGTACACATAGTACGCAAACGCATGCATGGATAGAGTGAGAGAGATCGAGAGAGCCAAAGCAAAACAAACAAGCTCTCTCTCTCTCTATATATATGTATATATACATAGATACATTCGTGCTATGTAATCGTTGACATGTAGGGCTTATCTGTCGAGCGTTGTCTTGAGGCTTGGGAGAAAGGTGTTTATGTCACAAGCAGTGCTCTTGGATCCTCAGTTCAGGGGCTGAGGGTCTTCAGCTCTGCAACCCCTCCAGGGCTAGCGGCTTAGCTTGTGAGTCGAATATCGGAGTCTTCGAAAGTGAAAGGGCTGTCAGGGGCTTTTTGGAGGCAGTTGAAGAGGTTCGGCTTTCGCGCCCATGGCATAGATTTCCGATCTGTATGTCCTAGTTAGCGTGAGTCTGGAATCGTACAGTGCTCTGTAGAGCATGCAACTGAAAGGGGTCAGGGCCTAAGTAGCTAGAAGGCAGCCGCAGCTATATCTACTTATAACCCGGGCTGAGAATGTATGGATACTGTGGTTTGGAGTTGATGGCTCGTCGGGCTCAGTATGTACAGCTTGTGAGGTCAACAAAGGGGGGATGCTAAGGTTGTCTATTTTGAGTTCCGCAGACTTGAACTCCAGCCACAAAGCCTCTAAAGACCTAAAATGGATCCTAGAGCCGTCTAGGAAGGTTTCTGTACAGTGAGTCATCATCATGGCTTATGTAACCACCCTAAATCCTGAAACCTATAAGCCCTAAACCTTAAACCTTAAACCCCATCAGCCCTCCTTAAACCCTAATTATAAGCCGTGAACCTTAAACCTTAAACCCTATAAGCCCTGAGCCTGAAACCCTTGTTAGCCCGAAGCACTCCTACCCTAAACCCTAACCCCTAAACCCTGAACCTTAAAACCCTAAACCCTAACCCCTAAACCCTAAACCCTAAACCCCAAACCCTAACCCCTTAACCCTAAGCCCTAAACCTTAAAACCCTGAACCTCAGCCCTAAGGCGCAGAAGGGCCAGGAACGGATCCAGGAGCCTCAGCGCGAGGGCCCCCTGCCGGTCTCGACGCTTTGTGGCTTCCTGGGCGCGGGTCGCTCGGCGTTTTTTGGGAGGGGTTTACGGTATCGACATTTGGGGTTCGAGGGCTACTGTGAGGGCTTTATTGATTAGAATAGGGTGTTGGGGTATCTTATACTAGTTATAACAAGGAGCCTCCCAAAATAAGAGAGGGGTTCGAACATAGGGTTTAGTGTTTCGGAGCTCAGGGTTTAGGTTTTAAGACGCTTTCAGGGCTTTGGTTGAGTGTTTCAGGGTTCAGGGTCTGGGGTTTCGGTCATTGGGGTTCTTGACAGGGTTGTTATCATGCTTCTTTTCGGAAGGGTCCCCAACAAGGGCTTTACCGGAGTTCAGGTTAATGTAGGGGTCTTAATAAGTACCTATACTCTGTTGGGGGCTCCTTTTTATAATTATGTATCATGGGCCCCCAAAACCCTATTCTAACCCTAAAACCCTAAAACCCCAAAGCCTAAACCCTAGAACCTTAAACCCTAAACCCCTTTATTAAGGCCCCTATATTAGGAGTTTTGAGGGCTCGCGCCTCAGGGTTTCTTTCCGGCAGCCTTTGCAGAGTTGTGACTCCGCCTGAAGCCTCCAATCCTTCAGCCTACGTATCCTGAAGCCCCAAAACCCTAAACCCCAAAACCCGAAGCCCTAAACCCTAAGCCCTAAACCCTAAACCCTAAAGCCTAAACCGTTGGTTGGGGGGGGGAGAGAGTTTTGAAGCTTTTCTGGGTCGACTTTTCGATTGTTTCATCGTTTCCCTTGCTGAGTTTAGGTCCGGGGGTCGGAGAAGTCATACGGTTGATGGACAAAATCCTGCATGACCTTATATATATATATATACCTAAACCATGAGATTTATGGTACTATACTATATTTGGGTCATGTGCAATTTTGTCCATCAACAGTATGGCCGGAGAGCTATATACACGTACTATACTAGGCTTTGGGAATTACCTGCAGGTACGACTTTAAGGCTGATCATTGATAATTAAGCATGCTGCCGATCACGAACCGCCGCGTGATCGGGGGAATAGCTCCACCCAATTCAGCGCGGGTGCAGCTTATTCCCCCACCCGTGCAGCAGCTGCCGCCGCTGCAGTCGGACCGCCCGGACGTGGCGGATCAAATGGCGTCGCCGAGCCCGCTGAGCATCCCCTCTTCGATCGGGCGTATGGTGCCGCACACGCCGCTTGTTATTTTCGACGTTGCCCGCGGATTGAATGTAGCCTCAAACGTGGCAGAAATTTTGACCACACTGCAGAAGATCCAGCAACTGCAGCAGGAGAGCATGGGCTGGACAAAGTGTACACTCCCGCTCTGGCGAAGATTGCGCAGAAACCGCAGCCGTCCTCCTATGTCGCCATCGGAGGGGACAGCTCACCGAGAGCAGCCGCAGCAAAGCTTCGAACGGAGCTTGCAGAGGAGAGGCGCAAGTCCACATTCGGTCGTCTAAGCACCTGACGCCCCAACATCAACAGGAGCGTTTAGGGTTTATGGCTCAGGGGTTAGGCAGTTCCGTAGGTGTTTGCTGAGCTCAGGAAACATAGCAAAAGAAGTGACAGAGATCAGGGACAGCTTCGTTTTTCGAACATAGCAGCCGGAATATTTACGAACAGTTTTCCCTTACAGTCCCTTGACAATTGTACTAAGACTATATAACATCACCTAGTATATCTATTCAGGCCCCTGGAGTATCTTGCTTGATGTTTTGCTGGGGCTTCAAGGCTTGCGGTCCTTTGCAGCTTTCCGTGGGCTTTAGGTGTTTAGGCCCTCTTAACCTTAGGGTTTAGGGCTTAAGGTTTAGGGTTTAGGGTTTCTTAGACTAAAGTATAATCCCTAAGCGCTCAAAGCTTCGAGGTTTTTGCTTAAGGTTTGAGATCCGAAATCCTTAGCCAAGATCCGCAAAGGAGCCGAGTCTGCAGATAATCTTAAACGATCTGAGGGTACGATAACTGCTTCACAACTCCAACAAGGTTCAGGACATGGAGTTCCTAACAAAAGACAGGGCATTAGGGCATTTCTACCAGCCTTGGAGACTTTGCAAGCAGCACCCGATCCGACCAAGTTGCCCGCACGCGATCCTGGTAGTTGCTGGTGATATCTTTACCTACCGAACTCATCATCACCGTAGGCCCGAAGCCTTACAGCCTTCCAAAATAAATTTCGAAAGTCCACAGTGAACAAAGCAGCCATTTCAATTCTGAAAACTCTAAGTTCAAGCTCTTCTAGCTCCCCCTTCTTCCGGCGTTGGAAGTTTGGGGGTTCGCGTCTTGCTTTTCCCCCACACCCTAAGCCTTAAACCCTAAACTAAGAACCCCACTCGCCTCACGAAGCCAAGGACTACATGTGCAGTACAAGCTGTGGCTCGCCACCCACCGTCGCCAAACCAGGGGAAGCTCGACTCGGTTTAGGGTTTAGGGTTGACTATGTTTATAGTGCTAGGGGGGATTAGGCTTCACCCTAAACCCTAAGCCCCAAATGAACCCTAAATGCTGTGTTTAGTCTGCAACTCTGAGGTACGAGAGCTTAGAGGCTTTGGGTGGCAAGGTTTCGCAGACGAGGCTTTGTTTCTTGGTGCTGGAGCGGGTTTATACAACGTGGGTTCCGTCTTGGGGTTACGGCCTGGGGTGAGGACATGGATGTAGGATTCGGGTTATGTTAAGCAACAACCCTAAAGCCCTAAACCCTAAACCCTAAACCCCTAAACCCTAAACCCTAAACCCTATCTAAACCCTAGACACGAGGTGCCTACCCATTTCACCGGACGTATGTCTTGGAATCTGTCCCAAGCTCTCAGGAATCTAACCCAAGACAGCACACCGTATCTGAACCTCTGGAAGTGTGGCGATTTCGATTGAACATCTGTTGATCCGTGATGAGACCAATCTCCAAGTTCAGCTGGCCCTCGTCCTGGCAGCATGCTACCAACAATTAATCACGCTTGCTTTTAGGTTCCTACTGTTGTTATTCTGAGCATTGTGTGATAGTGCTTTAGCACTCATGAACCGACACTAGCTAGGTGTTGAGGGTTCAAGCTTCTGAGCTCACCCCTCACAAAGCATGCGTGTGCACATGGCTAATCGTTTTTGCACCCGCGGGGTTGTGAATCACTTCGACAACCTCACAGCCACAGCTTCAGTTCTTGTAGGGGTTAGGTTGTAAGTGCAATCGGGATGTAGCTGAATGGTAAGCAGCATAGTGCGCCGCTGCTCTTGTTAACGCATGGGTGGCCAGGGCTCAGGCAAGCAGAACAGAATAATTACTCCAAGCCATCGCAAGACCCTCACGCGCGACATTTGAATTTGGACCTCGCTCTGTTTAGCTTTTGCTAGGACCCGGCATCTCAAACCGTCCCGGAACCCCAGCCGACCAGGACATCGTGGAGGAGTTCGGAAAGAAGCGACCGAACAGTTACCCGCAGAAACATGAGGGTTTCCAGAAGTGGGAAGGTTGTCGGGCTTGGAGGTTCCCCCCTGTAGTCTACATATGGTATATTTTGGTATACGGTATACTCTGGTCTACTACGGTAGAATCACCATTTGGTATAGTATGGCTTGTTCTGGCTTAGTGGCATATTGTCGTAGATTACGTTTTTCTGGTAGACCCAGGTTCTGGAGTTTCTTTGCGGGGGCGGAGGTTTCCATTGTTTTGAAGCCGAAACCCTACCCATAGGCCCCATAGTAGTTCCTTTTTGGGATTACCGAATAGGATCCTGAACATAAGCCACAAAAAGGAACTACTATGGGGCCTATGGGTAAACCCTAAACCCCAAACCGATGCAGGGCTTGTGGGTTGAGAGCTTGAAGTTTCTCGGAGTTCGGCGCCCCGACAGCGGTGTAGGGTTTGGGGGGGTTTGTAGGGTTTAGGGTTTAAGGTTTTTGGGGTTTTCGTCGAGTTTAGGTCCGTTTAGGGCTTAGGGCTTTGATGCTAGATCCAAACATAGCTTGCTAACTGCCCAGAGCTCCATTACCTGCAACCCCCGCCCTTTTTTAAGAGGAGCTCCTTTGGATAGGAAGCCGAAACAGGGAATAGTTTCAACGAAGGAGGGGGCTAAACTCTGCCTAAACTAGGCGAAAGAAAATAGTGGGCCGTCAGTACCGGAAACACTAAGTATACTTTAGATACCTCAGCACTCTGAGAACATCCTGACTACCCTGAACCTTACGTCGGTTTCTGAAACCCCTTACCCTAAACAAACACCTGCCCTTAAGCCCTGAACAAACTCCGAAACAAACTCTAAGCCTGAAATACCTTAGTCCTTACACAAACCTTCAAGCACACCAAGTTGACTCTCAGCATATCCTCACCGAAGGCTACAAAGGTCACCGTCATGGCGATGTTGCGACCTGGACGGCAGTCTTAGGATGTATTGGGTATGTGATTGGATTTAGGGTTGACGGGCATAAGGTTAGGGGATTTAGGGTTTGGCTTTCAGGGTTCAAGCGGTTGGCATCAGTGAAGGGATGAGTTCGTCAAAGGGCTTCAGGTGTAGCGGTTTTGTTTAAGGGACTGGGGTTTGGGACCCGATTTGCCTTTGCTTTGCTTTGGGCTCGGCAGTTGGAAGTTTGCATTCGTGGTCTTGCGCCGTTGCTTTGCTCATGGGGTGGGGCTTTAAGGTCTGGAGGCAAAGATCATGGGCTAAAGGTTTTAGGGTTATAGGGTTTAGGGTTAAAGGGTTCAGGGTTACAGGGTTTAGGGCTTAAGGGTTACCAGGGTTTAGGGGTTTAGGGTTTAGGGTTATCGGGCTTAGGGTTAAAGGGTTTAGCGTTATCGGGCTTAGGGTTAAAGGGTCTAGGGTTTAGGGTTAAAGGGGATGGCTTTGTTTCGGGCGGAGGTGACATGGCTTCGACTCTTATCCGCTGCTCTGGGACCTATAACTTTAAGTTGATGCGCTGCGAGCACTTTATAGGTGGCTCCGCGTTTCTACCAGCCCTAGAGCCCCAAACCCCAAAGCCTAAACCCTAAAGGGGTTTAGGGTTTAGGGTTGAGGCCTAAAGCCTAAAGCCCTAAACCCCAAACCCTAAAGCCGAAAGCCCTGAACCCTAAACCAGAAACCCTAAGCCTCAAAGCCTCGCCAGGTTCATCTAGAAGCCTGGCCTATACCTGTACCAACGTTGTCCCTTCGGGTTCCTTCTTATGCGTATGCTACTGTTAGGGTTTAGGGTTTAGGGTTTAGGGTGGATGATATAAATCCTGCATTACCTTAAGGACCTCAAACGATGGGAAGTGTGGTATATTCCTTATTATGGGTAAGGCAGGATTTACATCATCAAGCGTATAAAGGAGCCCCAAACCCCATTCGAGCTGTTTAAGGTCCCTACATTAGGTTCTACCTAGAGGCTCACACCCTACCCCAGTTTTAGGGTACCTACTTTTCTATCTAAGCCCTAAACCCCAAAACGCTTTAAACCCCAAAACACCCTAAACCCTAAAACCAAAACACTCTAAACCCTAAACCGCAAAACACCCAATCACTGAGGTCACGGCCATCTATCGGATTTCGCGCCAAGGCGAGGAGGTCGCGGCAGAGGGGCTTCCCGAGTTATCCTTGAGGGCTTAATGTTTGGGGCTTAATATAGGGGCCTAAATAATTACCTACATTATTTTGGTGGCCCAAAAACCCTATTCTAATTATTTTCTTCAGGGTTGAGGGTTTAGGGTTACGTAAGGTCTGACGGTCACTGTTGGTGTTGCAGTTAAACTAACAGTTAGTGCTTGAACTTTCGCTTTCTGTTTAGTCCTTGTTAAACTTTTCGGTATTTACAGCCTTCCATCGATCGGATGTACTCTTCCTCATGCCATTGTCGGACGGTGTCGTCGATGTGGACATGTTTAGGGTTAATTCCATATAGCGCTTAGAGTTTAGGGTTTGCGGTTTAGGAGGCATTCTCCGGACCCAAGCCGCAAGCCTAAGAACCCCACACCCAAATACCTCCAAAACAAGGAAACCCCCTCCCCGACATACCTAGAAAGCCTGCGCAAGACCCCAAAAATAAACACGTGCAAGCACATCAAAGGCCTTCTACCCACCCCATAGAGAAACCTACACCCTACAAATTCAGAAACCTAAACGCATAAGCCCTCTACCTAAACCCGAACCCTACTGTATCCTAAACCCATGAGCCCTAAGTCCTGAGCCCTAAAGCCCTGAACCCTAAAACCCAAACTCCTAAAACCCATGAGCCCGAGACCAGACAGCAAACCCTAAACTCTGAACCCTAAACCCTCAAGCCCAGGAACAAATTGTTTAGGAAGCAAACAAAATTGAGCAAAAGCACAAAGCAAAACCCGGTCAAAACTCAGGACCTGAACCCTAAACCCTAAACCCTAAACCGAAACAACAGAGACAGAGCGAGGAGCGATTCAAAGACCTGGGCAATCGCCGACTCATGTGGCACGGTGCCTCTCCGAAGTCTAAACTTCAGAGTCTGGGCTGATGCAGTTATCAAGGCCCCATTGGATACTATTTTTGGGGGGTTCCTTATTGTAAGTATACTATAAAGGGCCCCCAAACCCTATTCTAATTATCGAGGCCCCTATATTTAGGGGTCCAGAGCTAGGGTTCACGTCTCTAGGACCGTTTAGGGTTGAGGGGCTTAGGATTAGCGCTTAGGGTTTGGCACTATACGGTTTTTTGTAAGGGTTGCTACAAGGGTTTCTAGAGGGCTTTATAGGATGTACTCTTGCGTTCAAGTGTCTAGGGCTACAGGCTTACTTAGAGGGTTCCTATGAGGGCTTCTACTTGTGTTATTATTTGACTTGGTTTTATTCCGGGCCAAAGTACATACACGGCTGGGGTACATTGGCCTTAGGGTAAGCCGCTTTGGGCGTTTCAGGCTTTCCGGCTTGCTTTGGATGGTCTTTGTCTGTTTCTGTACAGATTACGATGAGCTTTGCTCGATCTTTGTGTCAGGAAGATCTTCATAGACCCTAAATCCTAAACCCTAAACTTCCCTAAACCCTAAGCCCTAAATCCTAAAACCCTAAGGTTCGCACTTCGGGGCTTCAAGCCCAAAGCCTCAAACCCACAAAGAAAACTCCAAGGCTCCCCCTAAGCCCTAACCGCCTATAAATACAGTATTAGGGGGTTTAGGGTTTAGGGTTTAGGGTTTAGGGTTGGGGCCCTACATTACCCCAAACCCTGAACCCTGAACCCTAGACCTCCTAATGTAGGGGCTTCAATAATTAGAATAAGGTTCTGGGGTTTCCGTATTATAAGTATAGTAAGTAGAATATCCCCCAATGCTTATTCTAATTATTAATTAAGGCCCATTTATTAAGCCCTCCCGAACCCTAGACCCCCTAAGCCCCAAAACATGCTAAGCCCCCAGAACGACGGTTTAGGGTTTAGGGTTCAGGGTTTAGGGCTCCATATTATACGTATAGTATAGTATCCCCCAAACCCAATTCTAATTCTTATAAGGCCCCTTTTGTTAAGCCCTAATCCATGGCTAAACCCGCAGAACGTAAAATCCTAAACCCTAAACCCGAATGTAGGGGCCTTAATAATTAGAACAGGGTTTTGGGGGTTCCTTATTATAATCGTAGTACAACATCCCCAGTTCTCCAGGCTCCCGAAGATCCAACTTCGTGGGCATCTTGACCCAGGGCCTGCGCGTGGCACCGCCGGAGGCTCCTGCCTGTGGCCGCCCTGATGCACTCATAGGGTCTTTGGGGTTTGGGGTTTGGGGTTTAGGGTTTAGGGGGTTAGTGTTTAGGGTTTGGGGGAGTTGTTTTAGGAGTATTTTCTAAGGGTTATACGGTCTTGTATAAGGGCTTAAGAGTATGTTCTAAGGGTCTTGTTTAAAAGATCTTATGGGGTTTGTGGCTTTGATTGTGAATTCCTAAGGTCTTGAGAGGTTTGTATGGCTGAGGGGTTGGGGCCTTGAGGGCGTGTGTGCAGGTTTGTGGGGTGGGGTGGGTTTTGGGCTTTGGGGGTTGGCGGTTGGCACGCTTGGCGTGTCGGGGGTGTCGTGTGGTGGAAGAAAGTCTTAACACAGTTTCTTGACTGCAGCTGTGGTTTCAAACCTTATAAGCCTAAACCGGCATGAAGGCTTGAAACTCCGAACCAGGGGCCATTCCAGGCTTCGGCAGAGAGTCTAATATAGGGCCTCAATAATTAATTCCCTATACTATTTTGGGGGTTTCTTATTACAGTTATAGTACAACATACCCCAAAACCCTAAACCCTAAACCCTAAACCCTATTACAGTTATAGTACAACATACTCCAAAACCCTCTTCTAATTATCACGGCCCCTACATCATGGGATGCAGCATCGGGCAGGGCAGGGCCTCAGGGCGGGGGCCTTCGATTTGGAGGAGTTGGGTTCCAGAAAAAAAGGGTTTAGGGTTTAGGGTTTAGGGTTTAGAGTTTAGGGTTTAGGGTTTAGGGTTTAGGGTATTATAAACCCTAGACCCGAAACCCTAAACCATCAACCCCGAAACCCTAGACCTTACACCCTAGACCCTAAACCCCAAACCCTCGACCCAGAAGTCCTCAATGCCCCAACACATCCGTGAGCCTAATACAGAGGCCTTCATAGTTACCAATACTATTTTAGGGGCTCTTCGTTATATTTATAGTACAATATCCCCCCCAAAAAAAAAACAAAAAAAAACTTATTCGAATTATACAGGCCCCTCTATTACCCATCCTCGCCCATGCGAAGCCCCCAAGGTTACATGTTCGGCAGCTTGGCAGGCAGACAGGTGCGTTGAGCTTTGGGACTTCGGGGGTTCTGGTAGATGTTCAAGGCTTCATGGGTCATGGTTGGAGGTGAAGAGCTGGGGGTTCAGAATTTGGGGCTTTCGGTTTAGAGCTTCAGGTCTGCTTTCTTCAGGTCTAGCGGGATGTCGGTTCTTATAGGGGTTGGCTGCAGGGCTTGCACACTTGCCGTCTTTTGGTTGTCAGGTTTCTTCAAGCAAGAGAACCATAGTAATGTATGAGCCTTATTACTTCGAATAGGGTTTTGGGCCCCTTAATACTATAAGTAAAATTCTAATCGGGAACCATAAGGAATAATGTTGGTAGTTATGTAGGCTTCTACATTATATGGGCTTCGGGGCTCCGAAGCATCCCGGAGCTCGATCTGAACTCTAATCTCAGAGCCGAAAGAGGACTACGCTCAAACCCAAAAGCCCCAATCTATGGGGTTTAGGGTTTAGGGTCATAGATGGCCCAAACCCTAAGCCCCTAAACCCCTAAATGCCTAAACCCCGAAACCCTTAAAGCCTTAACCCTAAACCCCTAAACCCTAAACTCTAAACCCTAAAAACCTTGAACCCTAAACCCCCCATACCCAGGAAAAGGCATCTACTTCGCGGACATGTTTGCCAAGTCCCGCGGCTACACAGCTGCGGGCTCTGGCGAGGCGGCCTACATGCTCCTCTGCGACGTAGCCTTGGGGAACCTTGGTTACTATTAGGGTTTAGGGTTTAGGGTTTAGGATTAGGGTTTAGGGTTTAGGGTTACTATAGGGGTAGTTCTCTAAATTAGGGTCCCGTTTTGGGTCCTCTTTATAAGGGTGCCGTACTATATTGGGGACCTAAAAGGAGACCCTAATTTAGAGAACTACCCATAGAAGCTTAAATAATTACCTATACTGTTTTGGGGGCTCCTTATTACAACTATAGTAGAATGGGCACTAAACCCCTATTCTAATTTAGTCCGAGAACTTTGTTGCACACAGCTATGCCCAAAGTGCCTGCGTCTTCAGCCAGAAGAGATCTAGCAAGTTAAACCCTAAACCCTAAAACCTTAACCCCTAAACCCTAAAGTTACGGGTTGTCTTGAAGAAGGGACTTTAGCTATTAGGCATGCAGCTCCTTTGCTCGAAGGTTTAGGGCAGCCGGGCAGGGCGTATGTGGGTTGAGGTCTTGTCAGGGCCAGCCCCTACCCAAAGCTGCACAGCTCACACTACACGCCATTAGAGCCGAACAGGCAACCCCACCAAGCAAACCAAAATCCAAAATGCCCGGTTTAGGGTTTAGGGTTTAGGGATGCCCAAGGCCAAAACTTCAGGGCTGGACCGAGGGCTTTTGATTTCTTTAGGGCTGCTTGGGCTCTGAACTTATCATCCCCTCCCTGAACCTTTAGCCCGAATCCCTGCTGATTGACAGACTCTACCTGACCTCGAAAGCTGTTAGAAGCAGTTTAAAGGTTTAGGGTTTAGGGCTGGGGGTTTAGGGTTCAGTTTAGGGTCTACTTGATACAGCCAAACACAAGTAGGGCAGCGTAGTCTATTTTGCTCAGCAGTACCCGGCAGACCCTCAGCCTGTAAACTTTAACGCCTAAGGCCCTAAACCGAAGCCCTATACCCCAAAGTTTTCGAAACAGAGCTCTCGTGTCAGCACTACAGGACAGTGCTGATTTTCGAGGGGAACCGATACCTAATCCCAAAACAGATACCCCTGTTGAACGTACTATTGTCTCAGATTCACTACGTTGCATGTTGCAGCTTGAGTTTTATGTATGGTTGCTCGTATTTTGTTTGCTGTACGTCTGGTATGGGCACTGCTGTCATTGATTCCTGTTCGGTTGCGTACTAGAACCAGTCAGAAGAAGTCCCGCCGCAGAAATCATGTGTGAATATGTGTTCAAGACAGTACCCAAACTGATGCCAAAGCGATACCACTTCGACTGGGGTGTTCGGTCAATTCGACCGAATTCGACCCACAGCCCTTTCTGTACCCAGCTGTACTGAAGCCAACAGAACATGTGCCGGCGTCGTCGTGAAGCCGTTTCTGTCCCTAGCCTGTGCCAGCATCAGAAGCGCTAGCGGCAGCATGCTGAAAAGATGCTGAGCTGTTCCTTCCCGCCTTTGACCCATATAGGTAAAGAAGCCACTTATGTGGAGAAGCGATACCGAATCCCAAAACCGATAACGCTCTACCAATGTCTGCTTTCGTTCCCTTGAATGTCGCCCCGCGCTCAACTCGAGGAACATGTTCCCTAGCCACAACGCTCACTACATGGAGCAGCCGCAAGAGGGCACCACCAGCACCTGGGGCGTCGGGAGCCTGGGCAGACAAGGTGGTTACGAAAGGGGGGCATTAACAATTAGGAGAGGGCTTTCCGGTATATCCCAGCAATCATAGATAAGGACTATGACTATGAGGAGAGGCTACTACTATGTATTCCTACCTTTATGTCGGGTTCGGCTTCAGGGTTTCATGACTCGTCATTCTCAAGCCCAATCTGTTCAAGGCCCCGAATCCCAGGATCCCATTGCCATCCTTCGTTAGAGGAGGAGGCTTAGGGTTTATGGTTTAGGGTTTACCATGGGTTTAAGAATTCGGACTACATTAGCTTGGAGTGGTTTGTTTAGGGGTTTGGTCTAAACCCTAAACCCTAAACCCTAAACCCTTGGTCTGAAAAGTTCTTTGGGCCATCAGGTTTGGTACAGGACCTTTCTTAGGCTCTGGTTTTCGGACAGAGGATGTGGGGCTGCAGGGCTGTAGGTCCTAGGGCTGGAAGCTTAAAGCTCTAAAGCCCTAGGCCCTAAACCCTAAACCCTAAACACTAAACCGTAAAACCGTAAAACCCTAAAACCCTAAAACCCTAAAACCTAAACCATAAACCCTAAACCCTTAACCCTAAACCCGAATAATATGTCTACAGCGGAAGCCCCGAGGCGGATCCAAAGTGAACCCAGCAATCCTATGAACTTGGGCAATTAGCCGAAGCTCTGACCCTCAATAGCCCCCAAATTCAAGATCCCTGAGACCTTTAACCCGAAAAGCCTCATGGGTAGGTATAAGTGGGGTTATAGGTAGGGTAACTATAGTTACAGTTATAACCCATATTAAGGCATTTATAACCCTACTTTTCACTACCCATGAACCTCCAAGTAGGCCTATAAACCCTAAAACCCAAAGCCCACAGCTTTGAAATCCGAGGAGCCACAACCCGGGGTGGACCAACAGCATCTATGAGCCAGGAGGTGCGCAGCTGCCAAAAGGCGCCAAGGACCCGCGGCGTCCCAAGGGCCTTCCACCCTAAACCCTGAGCCCTAAACCCTAAAGCCTAAGCCCTAAACCGTAGGCCCTAAGCCCAAAGCCTTAAACCCTAAGCCCTGAGCCCTGAACCCTAAACCCTAAGCCCTAAGCCCTAAACCCTAAACCCGAAGGCCTAACCCAGAAATTGGTTCTCTGGGTGTAAACTTCGAACCGATTGCAATGGTAAGTCCAAGCCTTTAAGAGAGAGGTTTAGGGTTTAGGGTTTAGCGTTTAGGGAGGACTTTTGGGGCTTTCGTGGCATGCGCCTCGGGGTGAAAGGCTGTAGGCTCTGGGGGTTGGCTGTAGTTTCGGTTTTGGATTCAAGGGCGCCAAGCTGCTGGCGGAGTATCGGGCCTAAAGCCAATCCCTGAACCCAAACTGCTATGCCGTCCCGAGATTGCAACCGCTTTAGGCTCTCTCGGTTTCTTGGGGTTGTGCGTTTGGCTCCTGATGAGTATACCCCTTTTTATGGGTGTAATATTAAGATCCCCTTTGTACTCCTTAAGAAGAAGGGGAGTAATTTTATCAGGTGTCTGCATACCTTTAGCTGCTTAGTTACCCAAACCTGCTTTTTGTAGGGTCCCTATAACTTTAGACAAGTTCTATACTGTTGTTTATAATCCGAACCTACACACAAGTAGATTGTTGAAGTTTAAGGCAACTCTAATCTCTTGAAGCACCCAGCCCGAGAGTCCAAGCCCAAAGCTCTGAACTGAACTTTTCAGTAGGTTCGAACAGCGACAATGCCACATACATACGTGTTGCATTCCAGTCCTAAAGGCCCTTACGTTGATATAAAGCTTCGAATGATTACTGGTTAACACGTTCATAAACTTCGTACATAGTTGCTTCATGATGCACCCTCAACCCCTAAAGCCTAAACCCGAAACCCCCGAACCCCTACACCCTAACCTCTAAAGCGTAAAAACTTAATTAAACCCTACACCGTACCCCCTAGACCGTTGTTGTGGTGACCAACGTAGGACGGGGGCTCGGGCGGCTTGGGCCACAACGAGTTCATCGTCTACGACCCAGCGCAGGTGCCTGTCCTGTCTTATAGAGGGTGGTTTAGGGTCAGGAGCTGAACCCTAAACCCTAAACCGAAACCTTAAACCCTAAACCTAAACCCTAAAACCCTAAACCGTTTCAATGCTTTAGCCTGATTTCAAGAGGGCTTGGGGCGGGTGCTACAGTTGAGTTTTTATGCTTTCGGAAGGTTCGGGCACAGGCTTGACCCCTGAACCCTAAACCCTAAACCCTAAACCCTAAACCCCAGCCCTAAACTGGGCACAGACACAGACTTGAGGGAGCCCGGAGGTCCCGAAACCTTCAGAGGCGACCCATGCACCAAACCCGAAGCCGTAGGGTTTATGGCTTAGGGTTTAGGGTTTAGGGTTTATGGCTTAGGGGTTTAGGGTTTAGGGTTTTAGGCTTTTAGGGTTTTGGGGCTTTAGGGTTTTAGGGTTTAGGGTTTAGGGGTTTAGGGTTTTAGGGTTTTAGGCTTTTAGGGTTTTAGGGCTTTAGGGTTTTAGGGTTTATGGCTTAGGGGTTTAGGGTTTAGGGTTTTAGGCTTTTAGGGTTTTAGGGCTTTAGGGTTTTAGGGTTTAGGGTTTAGGGGTTTAGGGTTTTAGGGTTTCAGGCTTTTAGGGTTTTAGGGCTTTAGGGTTTTAGGGTTTAGAGTTGAGGGTTTAGGGTCTAGGGTTTAGGGTAGTTCCTTGTTCGACCCGACCCTCTAGAGCCCAAAAGCCTAAAGCCGATCGAAGCCCTATGGAGCCTTACCGGTGAGGATAAACCTTAAGTACCTTGTTATAAATCCTAAACACAATCGAAGTCCCGTGAACATTTAAATGGACCCATAAAAGAGCCACTGAAGGAGCCCATTTAAGGAACACTTAAAACGGATCCCTTAAAGGTGAGGATCTATATGGGTTCCTTTAAAGGGTTCCTTCAAGGGCTCCTTTAAAGGAGGCTCCTTTAAAGGGGGTACCCTTTTCTAGAACGAAAAGGGTACCTTTTAAAGGGGACCCGAAGAATAGAATCCTTCAGATCCCTTTAAAGGGGACCCTATTATAGAAGCCTATA
>CAJNDV010032713.1:18823-28803 GCA_905221635.1 Symbiodinium sp. CCMP2456
ATACTAATCATTTAGGGCTTACACAGGGCTTGGGAGGTTTCCAGGTAGGCGGGTGGGGGGTTTGCAATGTGGCAACGGTCGCATTTGTCAGCCAGCCCTCTTTGCCGGCAATTGCAACCCAGTTAGTTTGAAGAACTCACTGAAGTGCCGGCGGGACTGCTTGCTTTTTCGTGATTAGGTATCTCACATTGCAAGAGCAACAAAGCCAAGACCCAAAACCCCCAAAACCCCGAGCCTGGAGCAGGTATGTCAACCACGACAGGCTGTCACCAGAGTTCCTCCGCAAGGGGGGTTGCTGCGCTTCTGCCCTGATGCAGTGGGTCAGGTTTGTCTTCCACGCCGGCTTGCTGAAAGCACGGCTGGGCATCACTCCGGCCGATGCTTAAACCCTAAACCCTAAACCCTAAACCCTAAATTTAAACCCTAAACCCTAAACCCTAAACCCTACACCCTAAACCCTAAACCCTTGAGGGTTTGTATGGAAAGCACAAGGCTGAGACCTCAAGCCTGTACATAACTCCAAAGCCTTAGGCCTGAACCTGAGGCCTCAAAGGCTCCAGGCCTAACCGGTCAGTTGAGCTGTAGAACCCTGCAACTAATGTGGGAGTTTCCGAAAATTAGGGGTACCTTATTTGGGGGTCCTTATAATAAGGATCCTACAATTTAGGGTACTATATTAGGGTCCCCTATTTTCGGAAACCCCCATGTATGAACACCGCCACTACCACCAGCATTATCACCGACCGCTACAACCGCCCTTGCCGCTGCCACTGCCACTACGACTATTACAATGACTACTACGACGACGTCGACGACGTCGGCGACGACGACTACTACCGCTACTACTACGGAGATGACGACTGCTCGTCGATGACGACTACTGCTGCTGCTGCCGCTACTCTACTTCAACTCTTTCTACCACTGCTACTGCCATTACTGCGACTACAGCTACACGGTCTTGAACACCGGTTCTTTGATTTGAAAGATGGCCTCGGGGAAAGGAAGTTGAAAGGGAGATCGTGACACCGCAGAGGGGCCCAGAGCCGTCCGAACTGGGAGTTTTCTTACCCTTGCTGGAGGTTACATATAGGGGCCTGAATAATTACCTATACTTTTTTAGGGGGTTCCTTATCATAGTTATAGTAGAATCTACCCCATATCCTGACCGTCATTCCCTTCTCAGATGGAAAGGATTGAGCCCCACGCCCTTGGAGCAGTAAAGCTCGACTGCATAGGCCACAAGCCGCAAACCCGCTTCTGAAATGACTGTCGACCGGAAAGACGATTGTGAAGCCCTTGGCCCTGGCAAAGCCCCAGGTGCAGGGTCAGTGTACGCCGCTTTGAAATGTGCTGTGATGCTTAGGGTTTGAGGGATAAGGGTTGAGAGGAGAGAGGTGCATCCCTTGATTTGGACTTGGCTGCAAACAAGACAAGAAGCCGAGGTAAGCCCAGCCTCAAAGGCGAACTTCTGAAAGGGTGAATCTGCTAAGTCCCGGACCCCGGCACTCCCAAACTTCGATACGTCTCGAATTCGCTTCTCACGGGAAAGCAGGAGATGGTTTGGGGTTTAGGGTTAAAGGAAGGGGCATAAAGGGATCAGATGAAGTTGAGGCGAGGCTGGCAGCAACTACTGTATCCGTGCAGGAGTGCGGGAGACTTTGCCCAGAGTTTGGAACCGAAAAGACGCAGCTGAGGTTACATGGTAGACCCCGAACACGCCTGTAATGGTCACTGCTAAAATTTTCGAGATCTTGACAAACTCAAATCCAGAGTCCTCAGAAGATCAATGCCGGGCCAGGCCAGGACTATGTGGGACATCATCAAGTACGACTACATCGGTTACAGGTTCTTGAATACCGTTGCTCAGCTGGATAGCAGTTTGACTACTACTACTACTACTACGACGACTACTACTACTACCACTACTACTACTACTACTACTACTACTACTACTACTACTACTAGCATCTACTACTGCTTCTCCTGCGCTACTTTCGCTACTACCCCTGCTTCGGCGACCGCGATCATGACCACGACAAACACGACGACCACAGCAGCGACTACCGCCACGACCCGCTACTACTACCCCTGCTTCGGCGACTGCGATCATGACCACGACGAGGACGACGACCACAACAGCGACTACCGCGACGACCCGCTACTACTACCCCTGCTTCGGCGACCGCGATCATGACCACGACGAGGACGACGACCACAACAGCGACTAGCGCGACGCCGACGACAACGATGACGACTAGCACTGTTACTAGCACTTCTTTTATAGTATTCCTCACCTTCTGCGTCGTGTTCCACTACCCTCACCACCCCAACCGGCCTCACTATCGTCATCGTCGTCGTCGTCGTCGTCATCATCATCATCATCATTATCATCATCGTCATAGGGTCCCTTGGGGGGAAGGGGGAGGGGGGTGGGGGACTATTTCCTTAAATAGGCCTTACTTGGTCCTTGTTACAGGTATTAAGGCCCCCCCACCTCCCCCTACCCCTTAAGGGTCCTTATGATTATCACATCATAGTCTCATCATCATCATCATCGTCATCAGGTAAGAGTGAGACCTCATCTGGGTGCTACAGCGCGTCTCGCAGTTTTTGCGGAATTGTCAGACAAGTTAGCAGTAAGATAACACAAGGTGTTCATAATGTAAATTCCTTGGCTTTCTGTCTTGCTTGGCCTGGCCCGAAGGAGAAAGTCGACGGGAAGATCAGTACCATCTGTGAGGGCTTTCTGAAGTCCAGTGCTGACAGCGCAGCGTGCCAGAGCCTGAGGCTGGCAAGAGGGCTCTCTGGTCTGGGGCTTTGGGGTTTAAGGGTTGTAGGACGTTGCAGGTTGTGGGGTGTAGGGGTTCAGGATTCAGAGTTATCCGCTGCAGGATGAGCTCGCAGAACCACCCCGGAAGCATTGAGGCGCAATTGGCGTGGAGGGCCCCAAACTCTGAGCCCCAAACCCAAAACCCCCAGCCCGAAACCCCGCCCTAAAGCCCGAAGTGGTGCGAGACGTCTGCGTGCAGGGACGAGCTGAAGATTCCTCCGTGGCTGCATGCTGGCTCCTTGCTGGCCCCTGCAGCTGGGATCACAAATGCTGTTCAGAACACTTGGGTAGTTTTCAAAATTAGGGTCCCTTTTGGGGTCCTTTTTATAAGGGTGCCGTACTATATTGGGGACCTAAAAAGGGACCCTAATTTAGAGAACTACCCACTTCGCTCTTTTCTGCGAACGCTACGAAGACGGTCAATGCCATGATACTCGCGCGGGGTGTAGTATAGCCGTTACACTGCCCTAGTGGCCAAGATGTTTCTTTCCACCTTCTGCTGCAATGCGGGTTGTACTGCTCATGCATGGAGGGGGCTTCAGGGCTTTGGGGTCAGGTCTGAGGCTTGAAGATCTGGGGCTTCACACTGTAGACATGAGTCGAAGAGGCAGCAGTTGCAACACCTGCCGAAAGCTATTTGTGGTGGGTTTAGGGTTTAGGGTTTAGGGTTTAGGGGACCCCCAAGAAACACTAAGCCACTAAACCCTGTGCAGAGGCGGGTGGCCGTGGCGAGGAATGATTGATCCCTGTTTTGGAGAGCCCCCCCAAAAGAGCCTAACCTGCTAAACCCTGTACATAGGTGGGTGGCTGTGATGAGTCCTTGCTCCGTCTGTTTATGCTAGTTGTTCCCATGCCAGAATGATTGCGCCCTGTATGTTTTCCTGTGGTTCTGCATTACTGCCCATGATGTGTGAATTGTCTCGGGTATGTTGTGAACAAGACGGCTCGACGAAACGACCCCATGACGTTCCGCTGCTGCTTTCTCCTTTGCTTTCGTGGCTGTGCCGGATCATGCTGGTCAGATGCTTCTGATGACTGAGCTCATGAAAATCGTATGATGAGACCAATCATCAATGATGCATGTGCTCAGTTCGAACTCTCGCTTCATATTTCGGCTGTTCACATTTTTTTTGCAAGCTTGATGCCATACCAAGCAGGGCTCAGGAAGACGACGACAAGGACGACGACGTCTTGTCTCGCTCGCCTTGCATTAGGGTTGATGGCTTTCGAGTTTGGGCTGTCAGCATTGTGTGCCAACGTTTCTGACGCACTTCTAACAATCATTGTTAAGTCTCACTATCCTACTTTGTTTTTCAATCAAAACCTCGTCCTAAGTCGTCACCAACCATTCCTCACCCAAAGCCCTATACCTAACCCTAAACCCTAAACCCTAAACCCTAAACCCTAAACCCTAAATCAAAAAAGCCCGATGCCGATCCGAGGTCTTTGGCATCCTGGGCTTCGTGGTCCTCGCAAAGCTCCTTTGGAGCTGCCTGACTATATTGGGTTTAGGGTTTCGGGTTTAGGGTTTAGGGTGTAGGGTTTAGGGTATAGGGTATACTATACGATGACATACTATAATATAATAATATAGTATACTATGATACAATATACTATAAATTCGTATACCATAATATAACATGCTGTGCCATATTATAGTGTACTCTTACACGGCCGCAGAGACGCCTTGGCTTTGCCAGTAAAGCTTGTCAAGCGCCTGCAGGAAAGAAGCGCCTGATAGCCCCTATGTAGCTCCATTGTAATACACCACCGACCCGGTTTAGGGTTTAGGGTTTAGGGTTTAGGGTTTAGGGACACTATTCAAATCACTCAAGGCTGTTTATGATGAGCCAGGGCCACTGCAAGACTGCGCAATCCATCAGACATGGACAGCAAACTCGAAGCTGTCCTCGTTGGTTGACTCAGTGAATTTAGGGTCCAGGGTTGAGGAAAGTTCAGGGTGAAGCCCTAAACCCTAAACCCCAAACCCCAAACCCTGAAAGCCAAGCCTTGCGAGGTTTTGTCGAGCTGAATCGCACCGTGGCGCAGGGCACCAATCAGGCCTTGGGACCCCCTTTTTCTGCCTTTGAAGGTCTTCGGGGAAGTTAAAAGTAGCGGTTGATTTGGGGTTTCTTTCAGGTCTAGCGTTCGATGGAGCTTAGGGCTTCATGAAGCGTGTTTTGGCAGGTTACAGGGTACCTCAGCAAGTCATTGGGATTAAACGGCAGCTGCATTTCTCAGGGGACCCATGTGGTTTCGTATCACGACACCTCAAATGATGTAGGTTCTTTGGTCCCATGCTTTGGTATAGGCTTTCGGTGCTCATTCGATAGGATTCCCTCAACGGTCATTTCGGCAGATGGGAAGATTCCCGGCGCTAGGCTGCGGGGTTTTGGGGCTTACATAGGTTTCAGGATTCTGGGATTAGGATTTAGGGTTTAGGCTATGGAGCTGGAGGTTTGTTAAAGTCTCGAGTGCTTACGATCACAACCTCACAATCTCGGAGGTCTCGCCTAATTCCGTCGCAGCCGCTTTTTAGCCCGTTTCTATTGTGGGGCTAAAGGTTACAACCTTTTGAATTTCCCGAATACCTCTTAGGTTTTAGGGTTGAGGTTTAGAGGGCAAGGTTTTCGGTGCTTTAGCTTTAGTGCTTGGGTGTAAGGGTATCCAACTTCTACCAGGGAAGGCTGCTGCTATGAGCGAAGCCAGTGTCCTTGTCGGGAGTGTGCTTTAGATGGTCAAATATGTGATAATGTTTAAAAGCTTCGCGTCGTCGGCTTCGGCCCGGCTGTACTTGAACCAGGTGCAATGTTTCGGAAAGCAACGGGTAGGTCACACAGGTGAGGTATTGAGAGAATGAGCATTTGCTTCACGATGGAACCCTAAACCCTAAACCCTAAACCCTAAACCCTAAACCCTAAACCTGTTTTTAATGTCAGTGTTTGTTTTCATGCAGAGGCTCTGAGCAATAATCCCCCGCGACAGGTGGCACATTCCCTGCATTATCCCATAGACGTGACTACAATAATCATATCGCACTTCTGACTGGTCTCGTATACAGCCTCCCAGATGTTGGAAGGGGAATCAAGCTTTGCAATGAAGTACAAGACACAGCCCCAGGATTCCCAGGCTTTGGCATCAGCTTCACGAATGATGTAAGCTAGCCCGCCTTGCCTCGCCGCAAGGAAGAGACAAGGGAAGCGGCGGGGGACGGGGGAAAAAAAACGTAGTACCGAATAGTTTAGCAGACTCCAGGACATCCCGAGCCCCAAGCCCCCTAAACCCTAAACCCGAAACCCGAAACCCCAAACCCCTAAACCCCAAACCCTAAATCCCTAAACCCCTAAACCCCTAAACCCTACACCCCTAAACCCCTAAATCCCAAAACCCTTAAACCCCCTTAAAGACCTGGCCAAAGCCTGGAGGACGTCCGGCTGGAGGCCATGGAGGCAGACGCCACTCCCTGGAAGTTGGCTCCGCGATTGGAGTGGGTGTCTCGTCGCGGAGGGGGCCAGGTGCAGGAGGGTTTTAGGGGTTTCGGCTTTAGGGCCTTTGGAGGTTCAGGGTTTCGGGGTTTAGGGGTTTCGGGTTCAGGGGTTTAGGGTTTAGGGGTTTCGGGTTTAGGGCCTTTGGGGGTTAGGTCTCCAGGTTGGCTGAACCTGAAGTTTTGGGTGTGTAGTGAGCACAACGCGATGTGCCACCCTAAATCCCAAACCCTAAATCTACTTAGAGCCTAACCGTAAATCCGAACTTTTGTCTGAGTCTGACTTGGAAGTAGCTTTGAGTGGGCATCATGGGCTATCCGAGCCCGGAACTACGTATCCTGAACCTTGCAGCAGGGCTTGCTCAACTTTCTGCTCCAAAAGACCTGGTACAAGTTTTTGAGACCTGGTCCCGCCACTCCACTACAGCGCTGTACCGTGCAGGGATCTCAAGGAAGAATTTGGCTCGTTGCTGAGTCTCTGGGCTGGAAAGCCTTCCCGAAGACTTCTTGTTACAATCATACGAATTCCTAATCTCACCCAACGCCCTGCTCGAATTGTCAAGGCCCCATTGTTATGAAGATCAGGACTCACGCAGGCACCCTTGAGGCTCCTTCCTTCTCAGTGGCCCAGGTTATCATCATCCTTGGCACCCCTCTGATTTTCATTGCGGCCCGGGCGGCAGCTGTGGGGCGGTTTAAGTTAAGGCCGCTTTGAAGGGTTTTGGCTTCTAGCTCGAGGTTCCTCAAGCGAGTCCTCCTTGTGCTTGGAGGTTCATGGGTAGTTATAAGTGGAGCTATAAGTCCCATAATATAGGTTATATAGTTCCCCTACTTATAACTACCCATGAACCTCCAAGTAGAGTTGTGAGCACACCTGCAAGTTTTCCAAACCACCATTCTTGCAAGGGGCCGAAGAGTCGAAGGTGGGGTTGCTCTTGGGCGTTCTGTAGTAGCTCTTTTTTGCCGTCCTCGCTCTCCCCCTTAATATAGGGGCCTTAATAATTAGAATAGGGTTTGGGGGTATATTATACTATAACTAAAAATAAACCCCCAAAGCCCTGTTCTAATTATTAAGGCCTCTACATTACGCAGGGTTGTTCTCTGAGTCATCTGTGATGGCCATCCCTTGCAAGGAGCTCTGTCATGCAGTTGTTTTCGATGGTACCAAGGTAATATAGGGGCCTGAATAATTAGGATAGGGTTTTGGGCTTTTGTATACTATAGTTATAATAAGGAACCCGCAAAACCCTATTCAAATTATTACGGCCCCTACATTATGCACTAGGGGCTTTAGAGCTTTTGTGGATCAACCCTAAACCCTAAACCCTAAACCTGATTACTGGGGGTTCGGATGTTGGTCTTTGGGCCTCCAGTTGCGGGAATCGGGTCAGTGCAGGTTCTGGCCTCGACATCCGAAAGCCTTAGCAAGAGGCTCGTGAGCTGAAGCTTTAAAACCCCCGAAAGCCCAAACCCTCATTAAAGGTTTAGGGTTTTGGGTTTAGGGTTTAGGGTTTAGGGTATACTATATTATATAGTATTACATTGCATTATCATATAGTATAAACCACAAGAGCCTCAATCCTCAAAGCTTTCAGGCCTCAAGCCCTAAGACCCCTAAGACGCCCAAGATCACCCAAGTACCTAAGATTCGAAATCCTAAGTCCAATACAGCAAGGTGATGTCCATGCGGTCTTTGATCCGCATCTGGACGGTGATGACAGGCAGTGCCTACCACCCCGGTGCAGACTGGGACACGAGTCCGCATCCTGACAGGGTAGTAAATGTATGTACGTATGCACTTACATACCATACAGACCATACACAACACACATACATACATACATGCAGACAGACAGGCACAGACAGACAGGCATACATACATACATACATACATACATACATACATACATACATACATACATACATACACACATACATACATACATACATACATACATACATACATACAGACATACCGTACATACATACCATACATATCATGCATACATGCAGGTATGTATACATATATAACACCAGATGCGATGGCGCAACATGTCTTTGGAGAGCCTTGCCGGAGAAGCAAGCAGAGATACTTGCGGAGTGTGTGTAATGTGTAATGTGTAATGTAATGTAATGTAATGTAATGTAATGTAATGTAATGTAATGTAATGTAATGTAATGTAATGTACTGTAATGTACTGTAATGTACTGTAATGTACTGTAATGTCATAATGTACTGTAATGTACTGTAATGTAATGTAATGTAATGTAATGTAATGTAATGTAATGTAATGTAAGGTAATGTATGTACGTGTGTGTGTGTGTATATATATATATATGTAGGTATAGGTGGTACCGACACGCGACACGGGACCATATATACACATACGTTTGTACATGTGTATACATATATATATATATATATAAAATATATAATATGTGTATAATCATGAGTATGCAGAATCCGCATATGCTTGCTCGCGTCTCTCTCTCTCTCTATATATATATATACACATACCCAGACACAAAACACATGTAAGTGTACATAGAAGTCGCGTGTACGACCCACCAGTTCATCTGTGTACATGCATGCTTATTCGCATACAGCCGTGGTTGTAGAATGCAAGAAGGCATGTATAGGTTCTTACGTATGTGCAGACTGAACAGCCACTCGGTTGAATCCTCCAAAAATTCAGGACGAGGTGGTTCGATTGGAACTGGCGTGGAGCCCGGACGAATCCTCTAGGATTTAGGATTGCCTTATCTCCCAGGGCCCGAAACGTAAAAGTGCTCCCTACTAGGTGTATGTTTTTGCGTATTGTGAGCCACAAGTATAAGAGGTATAACCAAAACCCCAACATCTTAAAGATCCAAATCGCTTCGGTGGTGCTTCGGGTGTTGTTCCTATCTCATGTTGGGTGTTGTTCCTATCTCATGTCTCGGGATTTGGGAGTGTTGGGATTTCTGTGGCTGGAGACTTGCTACGCTCGCTGTTGGCAGGTGTAGACTCAGTGTAGACAAGTTGGAGTTGTGGGGTAGTTTTGGGAAGCTCCATGGAGTATGTAGCTTTAGGCGTTGGGGCGTGATCTGAAGAGGCAGTCGCAGCTAAAGGGTTCGTCGCTTTGAAGGCATCCGGAAACGAGGCACTTCGTGACACTCCACCCATCTCGGATTGATGCTTGCCAAGGACTAGAAAGCCTAAGCCCTAAGAGCAATGGTCTTAGCTTTGCAAGGTCCTGGGAGAGCGGAAGGAAGACAGAGAGAAAACCTAAACCCCAAACCCCAAAGCCTAAACCCCTAATACCCTAGACCCTTACCCTTAAACCTTAAACCCTTCAACTCTTCAACCCTCAAACCATTAAACGCTACAAACCCGAACAGCGAGAGAGAGAGAGAGAGAGATTCGATGACTGAGGCGACATATCAGATGGACTTGGAGCTGAGTGTCCCTTGGTGGAATATTGTATGTGTTGTTAATTGTGTCCTACATGTTGAGCGCGGTGGTCGGCGGAATCTTACATGTTGAGCGGGGTGGTCCGCGGAATCCCACATGTTGAGCGCGGTGGTCCGCGGAATCCTACATGCTGAGCGCGGTGGTCCGCGAAGTCCTGCATGTTGAGCGCGGTGATCGGCGGAATCTTACATGTTGAGCGCGGTGGTCCGCGG
>CAJNDV010032714.1:3452-39112 GCA_905221635.1 Symbiodinium sp. CCMP2456
GACATTACCAAAAAGCAAAGACATGTCATATGGTATCACGAAAAATCAAACACATTTCATCACCTTTCATCACCAACATCACCAAACGTACTGTAAATACCGAGCAAAAGCTGGGTTGTGTGCTCACGAAAAAGCAAACACATTTCATCACCAACATCACCAAAAAGCAAACACATGTCATCACCAACATCACGAAAACAAACACATTTCATCACCTTTCATCACCAACATCACCAAGTACTGTAAACACCGAGTAAAAAGTCGTGTGCACAAGTACTGTAAATACCGAGGAAAGCGGTCCCCCAACCAATTTCGAGTTTTTTCGGCACGCCGTTTGAGACACCAAAGAAAAAGACGCACGGTCCAGAAGTAGGGGTGGCAACTATATATGAAAGTAGGACATCACGAAAGTACCGTAAACACCGAGTAAAACGGCTCTTGTCGTGATATTGTTGGTTGTGTTTGCGTAACACTGTCGTCATCATCCCCCCACCCCGCGCCCCCGAAGCAAGTCCAAAATCAAGAGGCCGAGTTTGCAAACTCGGCAAGTCGATTTTGAGGCTTCTTATGATGATCGTACATGACGAAAATGCTGTGAATACCGAGTAAAACGGATGTGCTCTTAAGATGGTTTTGAGCAAGTGTGGTTGGTAGTACTACTTCCACACGCAGCAAAGTAGTCCTTGCTTGGCTCCCGTAAGGAGGCAGGGACGGCTCCCCGGCACCTGTGGTGCAGTCCTTCATACGAGGACCCCGACATTGTGTAAAAGCATCCTCCGACCCGAAGGTCCCATAAGCGAGGATGCATGTTACAACTCCAAAAGAACTCGGAACTGATCAAACTAAGCTACGCTGTCAACATTCGCGACCTGGTATGCAGGCAGGGCCAAACTAGACAATAGGCAGATCAACTGCGACATAACAGGAAGGCAGTGCTGTCTATCGTCCTCAACAGAAAATGTACAGGCCAATTTGTACAGTTAAGTATGATACAAGTATTTACATTGTCGCGGCACAGCTTGACTGGTTGACTGCGAGCTACTGTTATCCCGCTACTTCGGGCATCTCCTGGCAGCGCACATATAAGAAAGCATAGCAATTGGATTGATGATACGGGGTGGTCGACAGCTGGATGCGTTGGGCCGGTCGGGAGTCATCCGTAATGAAGTCTCCCAGGGACGCATCATGAAGCACTGCTTTGTAATGCCCGGAGGAAGGCAGCTCCCCCTGATGCAAAAATGTTGCAGCCCGGCAGTATGTCATATACTGCAGCTCCAGCGGATGTTCGTGATTCAGATGATTTTCGAACCGCGGGAGGACTATGTAGGGGTCTGGTACAACCTGGACCGTAACCTTAGTGCAGGATGCTAAGGTATGATGGAACCGGTTAATCTGAATCAGGACCACAGGGGGCTCAGAGGTCAGCCCATGCAGACCGACCTGCGTCAACGACCACTGGTCAATCAGATGTTGCAAAGGCAATGGCTGTGGGTGGTACTGAGCCTGCGTCGTCAGCGAGGCCGGCAAGTAAAGAGGCCAGGTGTGGCCTTCGTCAAGGCTTTGCGGCACCCCATCGTTATTCTGCCTAGCTGCCCAAGAACCAAACCTAATCCGATGATGCAAATGGGGCCTAAAGTAAGTGAGGTACTCGACTATGTCATGTTGGGACCAAGCACTGTGCAAAGTACGCCAACTGATATGCATCCATAGATTGACAGGCTTGGACTGAGTGCAGAGCCACCTGATCACGCGCAGCATAGCAGGCTGCAGCAAATCAACGGCGCCGGGCAGACCTAAAGTGTGCAACCAGCAGAAAGCCAAAGCTGACGCGTTACTATAGCAAAAGTTGCTAGTGTTTAGGAGTTGTAGGTTCCTGACAGTTCTTCGACCATCTTCTGAATGGCCACGGCCAGGGCCGATCGTCCCATGCGGTCCCCCCGAAGGGAGGTGGCCACCACCCTGGTCGCCCCACTGTGGCTTAGCCGATAAAAGGCATTCCATAGTTGGTGGCACTCCGCCGTTCGGCTTCCGATTTGCAGCATCAACGGCACCACATCCGACTGCATGTTCTGCACCAATTCGCGAGTGGTGTGAAAACGGAGGATGGCCAAGGGCTGCAAGACCAAGACCTGCATCTGTTTCAAGAGCTCGAGGACCTGGGTGAGGGTCATGGGGTCCCTGTCCCATTTCACCCGCAGCTGGCGTGCTGAGGCATCCCATTCCAGGTGGTAGTACTACTACTACTACTACTACTACTACTACTACTACTGCTACTGCTACTGCTACTGCTACTGCTACTGCTACTGCTACTGCTACTGCTACTGCTACTGCTACTGCTAAAGCTACACTACTACTACTACTACTACTACTACTACTACTACTACTACTGCTACTACTACTACTTCTTCTTCTTCTTCTACTTCTACTTCTACTTCTACTTCTACTTCTACTTCTACTACTGCTACTGCTACTGCTACTGCTACTGCTACTGCTACTACTACTACTACTACTACTACTACTACTACTACTACTCCTCCTACCCTCACTACCACCACTACCACCACCTCCACCTACACTACTGGTACTTAACATCACGCACAGGTCTTTTGCATTGAGTCCTCATGAGACGCTCGGACTCCCAAAGCCGGCAACTCTTCCGGTATGCCCGGCTCAGGAAGATAACGTGGAGCGGTGGCTTTGCCCCATCCTGTGGTTTAGGGTTTTTTGGCGTCGCTTCCGGGCTGTCTAGGTTTGGGGGTTTATGGTTTGGAGCTCTCAGGGTTCAGGGACTGGGGATAAGGAGTTTGTGGTCTCATGCTTGAAAATTTGCATGGTTTTGGATACGCTGAGCCCTGCTTCGTCCCTGCCTCCTCGGACAGTGAAAGGCGGATCCAAACGTAAGACACCGCCAGGAAGGCCGAGACCATCAGGATGCGGACGACGTGGCGGTGGGATTCCTCATTTACGAAGGGGCAGTCGTAGGTCTTCTCCAGCCCAGTGATTTCAGGTTTGAACTGAAAGCCTCGGTAGATTCACCCACGAGCATGGAACGAGGATGGCGCATGCTCTTGGTCAAGCACTTCTTGCTTTGGCCCATGGCATTCTTCCAAGACTGGGGCAGGTGCAGTAAAGATACTTGCCAAAGTAGCTGAAGATCACAGGCCAGAAACAGTTGAGGCCTGACATGTCCGGCAGCTCTAAAATCATGAACAAACTTAAAGCAAGCACGAGCAAGCATCATGTGGTGGCTCGACTGCCAGCCAAAGCTAGCTGCAAGACAACGCCAGCCCAAGCCTACGACCAGCACAACTCCATGCTGTGCTTTGGGGCGGAACGCAACAAGGACGAGGACCATGGCAGCCGGGATGGCCTCAGCAGGGTTTTCGGTTTAGGGCTGAATTCATTGAGATTCAACTTTGCCGGGCAGCAGTGTGGAGCAAGTGGGCTGGCCAGAGCTTTCCGTGGAGGCCCGCAAAGGACAGCAAGCAAGCGGACGAGCTCCCTACGCCGCCGGAGCCTGTGCAGAAGGTCATCAGGAGGCAAGTGCAACACGTTCCGCTGGCTCCCTTTCACCGTGGCTGACCCGTGGCAGGCTGGATTGTGTGTTGCCGAAGCCTCTGCTTGTCTCTTGACTTTCTGTATTGTAGGCTGTTGTACTAGCACACATAAACACATGTCGATGTGGCATGGAGCCTTCGACTTGCATGCTTTCGAGATCTGTCGGGTCTATCCCCGGATCGAAGTCCACCAACCGCATGTTGCAAGGGGCCTGTCCCTGAAACGAAGTCTGTTGCGATGCCAGCTGCATCGATCACAGCCTGTGTAAGGCTTGCCTGGGACCACAGCAGGTTCAAGGTTGGAATATGCCAACACGAAAGGCTGTCTTCAACGGCAGCCTTTCTCATTAGTCTGTTCAGGCTGTTTGGGACAGATGCTTGAAGAAGTGATGAAGTGTCCCTGCATGACACATGGTCCTGACGGTGCATTCATGCTTGCCAGCAAGTGCGTCCGAGCGGCTGCCTTCAGCTTGGCATCCCGAATCGCACTGCTCTGGGCGGCTACAGTCAATAGGGTGCCAGCAACCGTGGCGAAGGACATCAGCTGGTTGAGAAGCACACCGCTCCGCTTGGGTTCCTGTCATGCACACCGAACTGGAACTCCAGGTTTTGTTTGGGACATAACAGGAACCCAATCCAACGAAGCCTCGGCGCCCTCGACTTGCAGCGCGCTTTGAGATGCTGCTGCGAAAGGGACCACATGCTTTACAAGCATGAACGCCCATTGCAACAGCAGTCGCCACCAAACCCTGGTACAGTATTCACATTGCAGAACACTCGTGTCGGAGATGGCGTAGCCCGCTTTACAGTATGCACATGCCCGGCCCTCATAACCTTCAGCGCACATCCTTGAGAAGTCCGTGGAGACTCCACCCGGACACGCGGCTGGGTTGGGACAGAAGATGGTCGAACTGATGTTCGCTTGCTTGACCATGTGCCCTGCTGTCATCTTGAACTTTGTCGTGTAGCAAAACTCAGTGTGTGTCGGGCAAGGCACGCAGTTTGAACCACTTGCTGACTCCAGGTTGGTATAGTCATCTTTGCAAGCCTGCCACCCCGTTTGCCGGACAAGACCGGAAAGCAAGTCAGTACCAACACTTTTGTGCAATGCAATGCCTGCAGTCAAGTAGCTGTGCAGCTTTTGAGTCCGTTCCCTTCCTCGACTCCAGTTCCCGGTGGACACGCGAGGTCTGCGAGCAGGTACTTTGGCGCCGCCAGGCTGCACGACTTGAGGCGCGTGCAGTTCACGACCCCCTTACTGCAACTTCCCTACAGAGGCCGGAAGCGGAAAACTGTCGCACGACACTTCTTGCTGGCACGCTGCGGCAGCAAGGCTCCTGGCTTTTATGCCAACACTGAACGTCTGGTTCATGCCAGGCAGATGGATGTCGTTGAGCACAAGTGTGCCTCATGGTCGGCTTGCACTAGCAACCGTCCTTGCGAGCATCTGTCTGACCCAAAACCATACCTCCTCAACCTCATTTCAGTTCGACAGGGCCCGCAACCTTCTGAAATAAAGTCGAAGTCTTCACTGTGGGGCTCGAAGATTGTGAGGTTGGAGACATTCAAAAGATCCGATTCGGCATAGATGGTGCCAGCATTGCCATCTGTCGTGCAGCGGTGGAAGGACACGTCCCCGAGCTTCCCTGAAGCTGTTACAGAACTTGACATCTTCTGAAAATAAAGTGAGCGCGAGCACTTGCGTTGATGTATCAACAATGACTCCTTGCCTGTGCAGGCGATAAACCGGCCCTGACCGATTTGACATGATTGAACTCAAGCAACTTTTCCCAAGCACTGCATCAACCCTCTATGGTCGGCCATGTCTCCAGGCCGCGCAGATCCAAGGTAGAATCCGCCGCCACGTTTCCCGGCTGTGCAGTTCTGGAAAGTTAAGCGGCCGGTGTCTTGCTGGATGGAACCATTGCCCGTGCTGATGTATAGGCCTCCTCCACCTGTCCATGCAGCACTGCTTCGAAAACATGGGCCTAACAGCCTCTAACATGTCTTCATATGTCGCCCCCATGCACCTTGAAAGGCGCTACAGCTGGAAAAGCCCAGAATCCCCTTGGAGACAATGCTGCAGGTAGCCATCCCACCACCATTGCCACCAAAAGCATGACAGCCATCGAACGTCAATGTGCCGGTCTCTCGCTGCCACACACCTGGACTCATGTCAGGGTATCCCGTAACTTTCGGTGCCTCCTGAGCAAGCCTAGCGCCTGTTTCGGACAAGATCGCCTCCTCTTGTCATCAAAAGGCCGCCACCCGACCCCAAAGAACTACAATCTGCCATTGACAGGTTTCCGGCCAAACGCAGCTCGCCATGGTTGACGTACATGCATCCGCCGCCTTCAGTCATTGAACCAAGTCCAGGTCAACTAACCACTGTAGCAATGTAAATGCCAAGCGAGGTCAGAAAACACGAAAGGAGCTTTGGGCAATCCCAGCATTGCTGCGTGCTCCGTGTAACGAGCTTGAACCAACTAAAGGTGAGGTGCACTTCATCCCTCAAGAATCCTCTTGACGTTTCGACCGTGAACTCAACACGAGGTGTTTGGCAATCTGCACTCGTCGTGCATCTGTGATCCCGTGCAAGAGCTCCAGCCTCCAAACTTCCGGCCCGTCTTAGACGTGTTTCCATGCGAATGCAAGGAATTACCGAACCAACATGTTTCCGAGACTGTTCGTGTACGGATCACACATAGAAACATGCATCACTTTGTCAGCTGGCTGCTTCGAAGACAAACGTCCAAACTAAAGCATGTCGCTGAAACACACGTGTCATCCCCCTTTGCAACCTCTCATCTCCAAACCTCGAACGATCACAGTTCAATCCGTGCTCCTTGCGAACAGGCTATATGCCCTGACCCACACTTGCATCAAAGGCTTGACAGGCAAGAGGCAAGCAACCCAACGATATCAAGGTGGGGTTTACAGTTTAAAGTTTAAAACTCAAACCAACTGTTATGCCAACTAGGAGCCGCCCTCGCCAGATCTGCAGCCCTCGAAGCCCAGGCTCCCGCTGAACTGGTGCAGAGATCCCTGGAGCAGCGCTAGCCCCCCTCCTTTGTCACCAGGTGCGTTGCAGCTGGAGAATGTGACGCTGCTTCGCTTTGTAAGTACCCGTGCCTTGTCGATGTGCTTTGCAGTTGCTAAAATTCACGGCCCCGGCCATCAGCACATCCTTGCCTTTGTGGCTTGGGGCTTAGGGTGTGGGGTTTAGGGCAGTTTAGTTGCTGAGTTGGGGAGGTAATGGATCCCTGCTACCCTCCCGAAAAGCTCATGTTAGCTAACTAGTCCTTCCGCAACCAAGCCTAAGCAGCCAGAGCCATCTTCAAGCAAGGGGCGAACGAAAAGTCCTCCGCCCTCACCAGAGCCACAGCCCTCGAAGCCCAGGCTACCGGTGAACTGGTGCAGAGATCCCTGGAGCAGCGCTAGCCCCCCTCCTTTGCCACCAGGTGCTTCGCAGCTGGAGAACCTGATGTGACCACCGTGCTGGAAGAGGCTTCCAAGCTGAAGGCCCATACCTCTCAAAAGCAAGGGATTCGAAGATGTCAACCTCTGCAAGACTGGCTGCACGAAACTAGCTTCGACACTGCAGGCCTCCACCACTCGCACCACGGCTTGCTGTGCAACTTTTAAAGCGCATCGTTGCATGGGCCTGTGTGTGAACATGGCCTTCTTTTACATATGCACCGCCAGCACCTTGCGCCCAGCATTGCAAAAAAAACATGTCCCCAGACGCAGCTGTGAGGTTCCCATCAAGGACTTGCAGTCCGCCGCCACAGCCCTTGGCAGCCATGCAGCTTACGAACCGGATGGCTCCTCCATTCTGGAAGAAGTCGCCATGAACAAGCAATCCACCTCCACCTCCAGGCACTATAGTTGTGAGAGCAGCACTGGACACCTACTGTATGCATTCTCAAGACACTAATGTGCGCTTTCGGTCGGATCGTAGGCCTGGTATGTCTGGTACAAGGCTTCCTCTGGTTTCTCCAGCAGCTTTGCACGACTGGAACGAAGTGGAGCCCTCAACGTGGACGGACTGCTTTACGCCAAGGCAACCACCCCCGAGCTGGGCGCGGCAAACAGAAAAATGAGCCACGCCACGGGACTCCTGCGTAAAGTTGCCGCCAATGTGCAAACAGCCTCCATCCGTTTTGCTGTAGCAGTTTGCAACCGAAAGCTTGCCCCCGTGCTGAACGACGTTAAACTCCACGGCTCCTCCCCCACCTGCAGGGCTCTAGGGCTGATCTTGACAAGATCAATCCCACGGCGCAAACCCCTCTACCGACGACTGCTGCGGACCAATGTCAAGCTGTAAATGATTCACTGACCGCAACTGCATTTCGGTTCACGAGCCTGCGCTGCCTGCTTTGCACGATTCGATGTCCAGGGTCCCAGCCTTCTGTATTAATGAGCCTTTTTCGATACACAGGCCGCCACCCTGGCCGTCGTCTGCCTCACAACGGTCGAAGCCGGTATGCCCACCATCTTGCCGGAAGTCCCCTCGCAGGTACAGACCTGCACGGACAAAGCATGCGCTTGCTTGCAGTTACTGTTTCCCGAAACTGTGTGCCTCCTCCGCTGCCGATATTTGTCCGACAGAATGCGAACGTCACCGAGCCGCCTGTCTGACGAAACGCTTCGAGGTACAGGCCACCGCCGCTCCATGCTGCCCGGCAGCTGTCGAAGGTGATGCGCGCACCGCTCTCCGCACTTCGGGCCGACACGGCACCACCATCTCGAGCAGCTTCACAGCCTGTAAACATGGCAGAGCCCTGAAACTCCACATGGCCCATGGTGTGAACGCAGCCACCGTCATGGCCTCGGAACTCGGTCCAAGATGGAAAACCAAAGTATGTTCTGACAGCCTGACCGCCCACAACCTAATCTTAGCACTGCCTCTTGCATTCCGGAGAACCGGTGGAGCTGCAGTCCTGAAAGGTGCTGTTGCCACCCAAGTAGACACCCTTCTCGATGCTCAAAGCGCCTCCGTTACCGGATGCGTTGCAAGCTTTGAAGTTGGCGGAGCCGCCCTTGGACTGGACGAACTTGTCGACAACGTGCATACAACCACCTCCACGTTGACTATTGCAGGCTTGGCAGGAAAGAGATCCTCCCTCTTGCACGAAGCTGCCCGTCGCCTCCACCCCGCCACCTGAAGGAATCGGATTCACCAAAACAGGCCTCTGTGCAAAACGCCTGTAAGTAACAACCGGGCATTTTGCACACTGTTTAATAACTTACAGCAGCAAGGCAACAATCTGGCAAGAACTATGACGCGGGAGTTCCCAATGTACGGAACACGGCGGTTGCAAGCGTATTCACTCTCAATCATGGAAGCACTGTCCCTGGAACGCAGCATTCCTGCACTGACATTGCCGCAGATGGCCTCTGCTACCTGCCGTGCACGATGCGAACGTCATGCTGCCTCTCCTTTGAAAGATGGTGCCCCGCACCCAGGCAGCACCACCTTCCACTGCAGCACTCTGCTGCGACGCAGAGAAGAAGGCTAAAGCACCAGCATCAACTTGAATCGCTTCCTAGGCTGCTGGCCGCACCTGGCCCTTCCTGAGCATGGCAGCGGCTGAAAATGATCCGGCCAAATGAAGTCAAATTCCCCGCAGCGATGTGCAGTGCACCACCTCCAAAGCACACACAAACTTGATCCCCCGACGGTTTTCAAAATCGGTTTGCTGTCCATGCCTGCATCAGCCGTGCAGTCCTCCGCTTCGATGGAGCCATTCGTCTGCAAGCTGTAGTTGACCCCATTCAGTGCCAGGCATCCACCACGCTTTGCGGAACACTTGTGGCAGCTGATCTGTCCATCTGCCTGGACGAGACTGCCGTTGTTGATCAAGAGGCCTCCCCCAAATTCTTCTGAATTGGAGGTGTTCATCTTGATGCTGCCACCCATTTGGTGGAGACTGCCGTTGTTGACATAGATCCCTCCACCACCTGGCATCAGATAGGGCACAAATGCAAGTTTCACACCTGGCGACTCCACGACAGCCTGCCTTTGAGGCTACTGCTCTGCACAATCTCCAAAGCACCAGAGACGACAGTGAGGCCCTGCGCGATATGGAGCGCTCCACCAGCAGACGTGTTGTCCTGCACTTGGGGTACGTAGCAAGATATGTCCATGACGGAAGGAAAAGGTCTCTCATGTTTACAAACGATTACAGGAACTGCGCCACCTTGTTCTGGCACCTTCTGAAAAGGATGCTGGTTTCATTGGAAGTGCCGCCAATTGTGAGTGGACCATTCACAGTCACGCAAGCTTGTTCCATCGGTGACAGTCCAATGAAGGAGATCAGCCCGAGGAGCTCAACAGCTCCTGTCACAGGTGATGCAAGCAAAGCATTTGCGACTGTTGACACAAATGGATTTCTTCTACACTCAGCGCGGCCGCTCCTTCAAAGACCAGGGAGTCTTTGAGAAGGACTGTAGCACCTGTGCCCCTAACTTTGCAGTTTCCATCAAGGCTCGGCAGCCAGTCGACCAGAAACGTTCCTGTCAAGTCCAGCTCTCCATCTGGGCAATCTGTCGGAAAATCCTGGACTGTGATGTCGCCCAAGACCTCAAAGACATCCCCTGGCAAGACGAGACAGCTTGAGAGGCTTGCAAATCACGGCACCAGGCGGCTGCATACCTAACATTTAGAAGCCTACTTTGGACAGCCTTGGGCTGCGGTGCAGGCTTTGATGTCGCACAGGCCGTCGATTTCAAGGTCTTTGCCGACAAACGCAGCACCTGGCAGAAAGGCTTGAGGTTGCCCGGACAGAACTCACGCGGTCATCCTGTGACTCGTGAACGTGCCCCGGGAGCATGTTCGTGCCCCGGCCTCCTCTCAGAGCCGCAGTGCAAGACTCAAAGTTTATCCGGCCAGCGTTCTTAAGGAAGTCAGTCTTGACGTCAGCTGCACCACCTGCCAGCCAAGAACACAGAACACAGAGAGAGAGAGAGAGACGGAGGGGTGGCCCAGACCTGAATCCTCTGCATGGCAATCCTTGAACTCCATGGTGCCAGAAGCTTCGAGTCGGCCAACAGCCACTGCACCTGGCCAGAGGAAACAGGTCGCCACAAGCTGACAACACTTTGCAAAATACTCTCTTGTGGCTAAACGGAGACCTCCCCGGCGCGCGATGCATGAAGTGAAAATCATGTCTCCAGCGTGTTGAACCAAGTCGTTTTGGAGTTTGATTGCACCGCCTTAAGACGCGAATGTGTCTTCAACGCACGTGCCCTCGTCACAAATGCAACAGACCACCACGTCATTGAGGTCCGAGCCATCGCCTTCAGCGCGGCACCGGTTGAACTCCATCGTGCCCGTTGTGTACATCGTCTTGCCAAGATCCAGCGCACCTTCAGCGCATGTTCAGGTCAAGTACATGGGGCCAGTGCGCAACGAAACGGGACCGGGCCTCCGTCCTCAGCGGCAGTGCATGATCGAAACGTCATCGTGCCGCCATGTTGGATGAAGTCGGCCTCAACCTGAAGCCCACCGCCGCTGCCTTCCAGGCCCAAGAGCAAGGGAGGAGAGACTCCAAGCACGAGCCCCCGGCCTGATTTGGCTCTGCACCCTTCGAGCTCCATGAAGCCCTGCGACACCAACGATCCCCCGACGAAGACGGCACCTCCTGCTGGCAAGACAGATTCCAGTTCATGACACCGTTTGATCATTCCGCCCAAAGCCGGTCAACGGCCCCTAAACCCTAAACCCTAAACCCTAAACCCTAAACCCTAAACCCTAAACCCTGGCCTGAGGCTGCTGAACACGAGTCTGCGTGGAGGGAACCGCTGGTTGTTGCATTGCCACGGATGGCCAGGCATCCCCCTTTCTGAGCGGCCGTGCACCCGACGCAGCTGATGTTGCCAACATCCTGCCGCAAATCACCTCCCGTGTTCACAAGGATGCCTCCACCGGAGCCATCCGATCCACATTCCTGGAGCAGGATCTCGCCACCCCTTTGATGGAGCCCTTTGCTGTCAATATAGAGGCCTCCACCACCTGGCGCAAGGATGCACAAGGTTGCAGGGAAAGTTCAACGGCCCTGCTCGATGGACCCGCCTGCCGAGCTGCTGCTGTCACGGATCGTCAGAAAGCCAGATCGCATGGTCAAGCCCCCGAACACAATGCGGAGTGCACCGCCGAAAGTCTCCTACGAAAACGAAGACTTAACGAAGAGCCCAAATTGGAAGAAGCTGAGACTACGAAAAGCTTTCAACTCGTGTTTCCCTCACAGGGAAGCCTCGTTGTGGCAGCCAATGAAATTGATGTTGGTATCCGGTTCACTTTCAGGTTCACCACCAATGACGAGGTGGCCATGCACAGTAATACAGCCTTCCTTCAAGGACCTCTTCCCCACGAAGCGCATAGCACCGAGCCACGAAATTGCTTCCTGTCCCGAACCTGTCAATCAAGAATCTCTGAAGCTCTCACGGAAGAACTTTTGTCGATTATCTTCACACGACAAGGAGGGGTACAAGCCGCCAGCAGCCTTCTGAAAAGGTGAGATGTGCGCCCAACAGGATGGTTGCACCACTTCCGTGCAGGTTGCACCCTCGGATCGTTGTGTCTTCCTTGACTTCATAGTCATACACTCCTTGGAGGTCAATCACGCCACCTCCGCAGCTCTTGGGAAAGGCCCGTAGCGGTTTGCTCATCTTTGGCCGGTATACCTTGGAAGCCATGCACAGGACAGGCTCAGTTAGCTGGAGTAGTGCACATTGACATGGTTTGAGCATCATGTCTAAAATGCAGGTCCGGCTGCCTCCGGCTCCAGGGCGAAGTTCGCGCGGGGACGTGAGCCGGCAGTTAGCACCGTCAGACACAGGAAAAGCAATGCCTTGGACATTACGTCCGCGAATTCACGGAAACTGGATTTAAATCAAACCATCGCTTGCCCATGTGGCGAGAACTGTGTTGAGCCTTTACCCGCGGCCATGCACTCTGAACAAAGCCCGAAATCCTTCATGTAGGGGCCCCACTGCTGTGAATGTGAAGTCCTGCAAGAGTGTTAGGAAACCAAAGGCGTTGACTCAGAACTCTGCACTTTCAAGTCCTCCTTTGAACTGGAGTTTCGTCCAAAACCTGTCATTGTCAGCTAGACATCGGAATCCGGAAGCCCCACATCCCAACACCTTACTAACTACTACTTGCAGCACGAGGCCTGCCTCCAACGGAGGCTAGGATGCGAGACCGAGAGTAGCGGTACATCGGCGCTCGGATGGCAAATGGATCCAGTACGTGCAGTCACAGCCCTGTAAACAAAGGAATACAAAGCGCTACAAGTACAAGGTTTTACGAGTACGGCGTAGAGAAATACATGCACCGAAAGAGTCTTGCAGGAAGTCTCTCTATGAAAGAACATCGCAGAAACGAACAAAGATGAATGTGGGCTTGCAATTCTCGCGTGACGTGCCCCCACTTAAGGCCTCAACCCACTACGCCCTAAACATCCTAAAGCCTCAAACCTCCTTTGTGATGATGCTCCTATTTACACCGCGGAAAAAGTTGGAGCGATTTTGCACGGTCACAAGGCATGCGCAGACTTCGACGGTCTGGAACTGGTAGCTTCGGAAAGCCAGGGACCCCCCTTATTGTAAAGGAACTGTAAACCGTAAGATCGTGCCTATAAGCCCAAATAATGGGGTTTAGGGCTTTAGGGGTTTAGGGCTTAAGAACCTTATTGAGATCGTCATCACAACGGCCACTCTAAAGAAGGTACCCGGCTCTTTCTTTGACTCCCAACTCTGTGGAGAGGTCTTCCCCTTTTGGAGAAGCCGATGCTCAGCGACAAACCGAGCTGGGTCCCATCTTCTTCTGCTCACATCCTAGGGTTTAGGATTTAGGCATAACGGTATTTAGGGGCACCCTCGAAAAACCCGAAGTATGCGGGCAGAAGGCGTTCCCTCACTTCAGGACCGTCGGGCCAGGTAGGTCCCCCAGAGCCAAGGAGCTTCCACCTGGCAGGAACTTCATGGTCGGCTTATATGGATAAGGCATCTCTAGGGGTTAGTAAAATTCCTTTATGGATTCCTTTAAGAGGGTCAGATTCCTTTAAGAGGGTCAGCTCACATGGAAAAGGGATGGCTACGAAATTAAGGTAGGGATTGTTTGAATCAAAATGGGGTTCCTTCAAGGGTTCCTGCGAAGGTATGCTATGAGGGTTCTACAACAGGGGGGGGGCAGATAATCAGAATAGTGTTTGGGGGTATACAGTATTTTCTATACTATACATGTCCAGGAACTACCAGATACTACCAGGAGATATCGTCCATATTGGATAGATTTCTGATACGGTCGCTGGGTTCCTCTCCTGCTTCGTTTATTCTTGCCTCGACTTGCGGGATCGGCGAAAAGGTTTCACGGTTTCCCTGGCTCCCCGAGAACCCGAAACCCAGACACCCGAACGATCATCCTGAAACTAGACCCTCAAACCCCCGGTTTAGGGTTTAGGGTTCAGGGTTGAGGCCTCAGGCAGGGGATGATTGCTGTCTGGGGCTTCCTGCTTGGCATCTTTTTTGGAGGTCGAGGGCCTTACGAGGTTTCGGTCTTAAGATTTTAAGCTTTAAGATATAGGCTTTGAATGGGGATTCAGGATAATTTAGGTCTCCATCGCAGTTTGAGGTTGATTGGGTCCATAGGACCCTCAACCCATACCCTCAAAACCTCCACAAGGGTCTCTGTCCTTTGCATTGCTGCAAGGTACAAGGTTGCCTACAGTGCTATCTATCGGATCCTATACTTCAGCCTGCCTCCTGCCTGCGATGGCCTGTCCTGTAAGGATGGTTTGCGATGGCATGCATGGTTGAGGGTTTGGCTTGGCTCTAGGGCCGGCTTTTCCAATCCAGCTTTAGGATACGTCAACCCTCAACCCTAAATCATGGCAGGGAACGGCTGGCTGATCCTTTGCACGCGGCACGCTGCGGTTGGCCCGCCGATTGCGCCTCTCTCGGAACAGCTCCTGGAACATTCACAGCAGCAGACCCTAGCCTCCTGCAACCCGGGGCCAAGAACAAGAACCAGAATCCTGAGCATCCTAACCGCTAAACCCCAAACCCCCTAAACCCTAACCCAAGTACTGCACTGAGACGTTTCGCTCATCCCCCTGCGGTCCCTGACGATCATGAAGATCATGACCGTACCTGGCACAACGTGGGGGCAATCGCGACTCAATGACGGTAGTTAAAAATTGGTGCCGGAAATACGCACAATGTATTCCTTCGTATTCTTGGGACATGAACTACATGCAACATTGATGCAACGGACGACCCTCCCTCTTTTGACATTGAGCGGGGCATGTAATTGCGTAGTGAGACCAAGGCAAAGAGAAGTACAATCACATCACACGGCAACTGAATGCATGCACACATCCACTAACCAGAGTCGCTTCAACATAAAGTGGCATACACACCGAGCTCACTCACCTAGCCCGCAGAATATCTTGCAGGTTGCACCCAGTTGTCGATCCCCTGAGCCCTCCAAGTAAGCTGAGTTCGCAGCATTCGCAGCTTGCAAAGCTGGGATAACCGGTTCGGGAAAGCTGGGAAAGGCTTGAGATGACACCTAGGTGTTGTTGTCTTTCAAACGTGTGTGTTGCCTTCTCTTATACTTTCAGTCTGCTCTCGTGATGTTGCTCGCTGTGCCCGTGGCATGGGTCCCTCCCGATGTGCTCACACACAGCCTTTTGTGCAGACTAACAGACTAACAGAATCTACTACCCTGAGCATGGATGCTGTATCCTCAGGAGTAGTCCCAAACTTGAAGGATGCTACTCCGAAGTCTGTGATTCGTGAAATCGCTGAGCCGGGTGGCAAGTCAGGCCAGCTAGCCCCACAGTAGAGAAGATCATGGCGAACTCCACGTCCAACATGAGACCCCAGTAGCAGTCGTATGCTGTCCTTGGCAAGGCAGGAAGCTTCGGATTCACTTACATCAGCAAGCCCCGGTGCCGAAATCTCCGAAAGCTCCGCCACCGCCCCACCACTGCAGCCACTGCAGGAGCCGTAGAAGACAAGATACGATTGAATCGTGGAGCAAGCACAGCCAGCACAGACACTAATGGCGACGAGATCTTTACCATAGGAGCAGACGCCTGGAAATGCAAACCAGACTAAATGAAAACTCATGGCAAGAAGCAGCCCGCTCACGATGGCTGTCATGAGCGCCGCCGTCGTCAACAGAGTGCATTCGGTCAGGTTGAAGCGCATTGTCTTATAGGGCCTGGAGTGGCATCTATGCAGGAACTTCAAACTACTCATACTGCCATCTACGCCAAGAGCAAAGAGCAAAGAGACATCCTAATTACCCAGGCATCCCCCTAAACCCTAAACCCTTAACCCTAAAACCCCTAAACCCTAATCCCCTAAACCACAAGAAGAAGAGGAGATCTTTCCCTGAGATCCTGGATGAACCTGGCCACTGCTCTACAAAAAACGCTCCCGGTAGCAGCGAGGCACAAGAGCGCCGCGTGGAGGTAGAGGGAGACCATGACAACCCCCCCGATGCAGACCTGGGTGCTGAGCATCGGGAGCTTACAGATCGTTTTTCCTTAAGGGGTTATAGGGTTTAGGGTTTAGGGTTGAGGATGGCGGTCCCTCCATATACGAGTAAGTAGCTTGAAGACTCCAACTCTAAGCCAGCATCCTTCGCTCATATGCTCTTCAGAACAGGCACCGCACCGTAACTCCGAGAGAAGCGCCAGGCACCCAAGGCAACTGAGGATTCCATCCATCAAACAGCAGGACTGGGAATGCTCTGGTTCTCCAAAGATAGGGTTGTTTTAGGGATGGCCAGTGATGGCTAGGGGCTTCCTGTACTCGTTCCAAGCGGCTTGGTTTCATGCGTCTCGGGTGGCGGCGAATGGAGGAATGGATGCTTGTACTTCACTTACCTCCTGGTTCTTGTTAAGGATCAATGTAGTCTGCCGTCGGAAGAGATTGCATCTTAGATCCCCAATTCCAATTCCGGGAACTTCGGTTTAGCTGAGGTTCTTAAGAAGAAGTGGGGAACGGACGCCTCTACATAATGCAGAATCTGAAAGTAAACCGAGCTTGGCGGGTCCCTTTGAACATGAAAGAGAACTAACCGGGACCCCCCGGCCAGTTGGAGAGCCTTAAACCTTAACCCCCAAAACCCTAAACCCCAAACCCCAAAACCTAAACCCTAAACCCTACACCCTAAACCCAACAAAGAAACAGAGCTAACAGGGACCCCCGGCCAGTTGGAGAGCTGGCGAAGAGGTGATGGGCAGGGCAGACACCGCCAGAGTCAGCAGCGTCTTCCTGCTCTCCGGAGCAGCCGAGATCCGGCTGGTGATAGGGTTTAGGGTTTGGGGTTTAGGGTTTAGGGTTGAGGGTTTAGGGTTTAGGGTTTAGGGTGCTTTCTTGCTGTAAGTTTCTTGTAGTTGGTGTTGCCGCTCGTGACTGCTAGCGTCACTATCTTAGTATTTCGTACCTTTCCGGTTAACGCTGCTGGTGTTATGACCTTGGTATTTTGCTCCCGCTGTTACTGCTGCTTTTGGTGGTGGTGGTGGTGGTGGTGGTGGTGGTGGTGGTGGTGGTGGTGGTGGTGGTGGTGAAGTTACTATAAGCAGGAAACCCTACTATTTACTTCCTATCCCGGGTGACTTGAACTTAAGTTCAGTTCCTGAGCCTTAGCAGCAACCCAGAAAAAAATGGCTGTGTCGCTGGTGGTTTGAAGGCTCGTTCCTTCGGCCTCCCAATCTAGCCCTGGACCTGAGAGCCTGAGCTCCCAATCACCCTACACCCTAAGTCGGAACAAACAAGTGCTGATAGATACTAAGCTCAAACCCGAAACGCTGAGCTCTAACCTAAGTCCTGAACCCTACACTCCTAAACTCTGAACCCCTCAAGCTCTCAAGTCCCTACAAAACCCTCCAAGAAAGAAAGACTATAAAACCACCCAAAAAAGAAAGACTACAAAACCCCCAAAAAAGAAAGACGATAAAACCCGCCCAAAAAAGAAAGACGACAAAACCCCAAGAAAAGAAAGGCTATAAAACCACCAAAAAATGAAAGACTCTAAAACCCCCAAAATAGAAAGACTCTAAAACCAAAACACGAAAAAAAAAAGAAAAAACACAAAACAAACAAAGCCCGGTCCTCATCAGCCGCTCGGACTCCCAGAGTCGGCAGCTCTGTCGGTAGGCCCGGCTTAGAAAGATGACGTGAAGCGGCGGCTTTGCCCCCTTTCAGTTTTTATAGGGACTTGGGATTGGGATTCGGACCTTTGGGGTATGAGGGTTTGGGGTTTTTTGGGGGTTTTGGGGCTGTAGGGTTTTGGGGTTTAGAGGTTCTAAAGGGGTTCTCTTGCATGACTGTGGGTTTGTATAAGGGTCTCCGTAGGCTAGTTCCCTTCCCGGCCTCTTTGGGCAATGACAGGCTAATCCTTAGTTGCCGAGTTCATAAGCCCCACAAATTTACACTTTCAGTTTCATAGTGGGTAATATTATGCAAAAAAGCGTAAAGTGTCTCCACTCAGCTACTAAGAATCCAGATGTAGGTCACCACCAGGAAGACGGAGACCATCAGGATGCGGACGACATAGCGGTGGGATTCCTCCTCTTAGGGTCTAGGGGTTTAGGGTTTAAGGTTTAGGGTTTCGGGTTTAGGGTTTAGGGTTTAGGGTGTGGGGTTTTAGGGTTTAGGTTTTAGGGGTTTTCGGGTTTCGGGTTTAGGGTTTGGGGGCTCGGCCTCCAGGAAAGGGCACTCGTACGTCTGCTGCACCTCTGGCGTCGGCGTGTCCTGCGGTGCGAACTGGAAGCCTCGGCAGGATTTTGCGTGTAGCACTTAGGGTGTTGGGGCTTCGGGTCTCGAGGCTTAGGGATAGAAGTGTTTGGGGTTTAGGGGTTTTAGGGGGGTCTATAGGGGTCTAGGGCTTCGATCTGGGGAGGTTCAGGGCTAAGGCTCGGTCTTTAATGGATGTGTTTGTTTGTGTGTGCTTGGTTTTGCTTCATACTTTTCTGTGCTACTTCCGGTTGGGACAGGGATGGTTCGGTTCCTTGGGTTTCCCATTACCATATCAGTCACCCTGAATTCCAAACCTCAAACCCTAAAGAGTCATCACCTGGGGTTCCTTCTCAAAGGCTCCACTTGTAAGTAGCAGGAGAGACACTGACATCAAGCCTGACATGGACATGTCTTGCAATGAGGCTCGACTGCTGTCATCTCCTCAGACTGAGGCAGGCGCAATAAAGATGCTTTCCAAAATAGCTGAAGATCACAGGCCAGAAGCAATTCAGGCCTGCCATGGACACAAACACCACTCAAGCGTGCCGTCGAGCGCACATGAAAGCCCAGATTCGAACCGCAAGATTTCGTGCCCAGTCCCACACAAGCACAGCGACAGCATGGCTTGCAACAATCCCCTGCGAACCCTAAACACCCTAAACCCCAGACCTCAAAACCCGAAACCGCAAACCTGGCAATCCCTAGACCCTGGCCTACAACCACGGCAACTCCGTGCCGGTTGCTGGGGAGGAAAGCCACCAGGACGAGGACCAGCGCTGCTGGAATGGCCTGAGCTCGAGGCATGCAGTTGGAATGCTGGAGGTCCGAACCATGTGCACACAATAAGATTGTAACATCGTTCTGTATAATATGTAATAAATCCAACACTGCATCCAGCCTTCTCTATCCGGTGCTTTACATCTGGTCCTGCCGAGCTGCGGTGTGGAGCACGTGGGCCTGCAAGAGCGTCCCACTCAGACCCAGGTAGGACAGCAAGCAAGTGGAGGAGATCCCAAAGGAGCCTGCAGAGGAAAAGAGCCGAATTAGGGCCCTAGGGTTCAGGGCTCCGGGCTTTGGCTTAGGGTTTAGGGCTTGAAGTTAAGGGGGGAGGGGGGGGTGGTACAAGTAGTAGAGGTAACTTCTTCAGCGGTTGTGTCACCGCAGACTTCTGCCATGGCCTCAGGCACCTTCCTTGCTAAGCGAGCGGGGAGAAAGTCCCTGAGCCTAGTACTGAGTCAAGTGCCAGTGGATGCCCTTGCAATCAACACACTGGCGGGCCTTCCGCTTCACTGTAAACTAACCCTACGGGTCCATGTACCCAAATAGACTATGCTTTGGCCCCAAAGTACCCTTCTAGGGAGGACTTTCAGGCTAAAGCATCATACACTAGTTGGGCACATGGACTGTTAGGGTAAGCCTTGTTGTATCTCTGCGCTCAATGAACCCTTCCGGGTTCCCTGTGAAAATCTCGCCCAACCACAACCGCCCCAGGGTTTAGAGTTTAGAGTTTAGGAGAACCCTTGCCACAAACAGAATACCCAGACAACCCTTGTAGAACCCCAGGTATTCCACCCCACCCTTTTAGGAACCCGGGTTTAACAAACCAAGCCGGGCCTTCTGAGGCGCCTTGCCCAGAAATAAAGTCCGTCGTGAAGCCAGCGAAATGGAGCAAGGCCTGACCAACGCCCGCCTTGAGAGGGTTTGGGGTTTAGGGTTTCCGGGGTAGCGTTTAGGATTTAGGGTTTAGGGTTTAGGGAGTAAGCACCCAAAGCCTCAGAACCCTGAAGCCCTAACGTTACTAGCCCCAATGACTGTAAAGTAACATGAAGATCGGAAAGCAGTTTTTTGAAATGTGTATATATGCAAACAGTTGTGTGGCAACTCTGGTTCCGACTTGAACTAAGGGTCACAGCGGAAGATACAATGACCATTGCAGAAACAGCAAACCACACATCGAAACATCCATTAACTATCCCACAGTCCCACCAGCCAGGATGTTTGAAAAAACTGGACCGTTTGTACATGGTCCTAAAGATCCTACCAATGCTTCGTCTATACCTGGTTCCTATTGCCTCAAAGATCCTACCGCCTACCAATGCTTCGCTTATACTTGGTTCCCGCATTGTCTGAAACTCCCACACGTAGGCATGCTACTGCCTGCTTGCAAGTGCTTCAGAGTGGCTGCCGTCAGCTTGACTTCTCGCATTGCATTGGTCTGGGCAACCATGATCCTGGGTTCTGGTCCAAGAATTTAACCCAAATTACCAGAGAAAGAAAAGCCGGAAAGCTGCTTCCTCACTATATACCCTTGATTTACTGGCCTAAACCTTCGGAAGGTATAACAACAAGCACCCAGGATCAAGAGAGTGCTGGCAACCGTGGCGAAGGAAAGCAGCTGGTTGATGAGTACACCGCTGCGCTTGGCCTCCTGCCAGTGAGCCGGGCTTGCAATCCTTTCAAATTTAGGGCTTAGGGTTTAGGGTTTAGGGATTTAGGAACTTCAGGTTTTCGGCTGACATGGCTTGGACTTTGGAGGGAAGGTGGAGACTTCGGGGGAGCCTGGAAGTCCGGAGGTAGGTCCAAGGCCAAACCCAAGACACTAAGCTCAAAGCCAAGGCTTGCGAAACCGTTCAGCGCCTCCATTCACAAGAAATCCCCCCCCTCGATTCGAGATAACGTCAGCTAGAGCGGAGACCCAATGCGAAACCCCAATAACTACCCCGATTAAGCCTGAACTTCAGGATCGGGATAGGCGCCTCGGCATCTTCGACTTGTAGTGCACTGTAAGCCGCTACCGCAAAGGGCAAGATGTGCTTCCCAAGCATATAGGCCCATTGCAAGAGCTTCCGCCAGAAACCCGTCGCGCAGCGGGTGCAGATGAGCACACTGCTGTCTGAGATGGAGTAGCCCTGCGTACAGTTTGCACAAGCGCGACCTTGATAGCCTGGCGCGCACATGGTCGACAAGTCCGTGGAGTTTCCACCAGGACATGCGGCTGGATTCGGGCAGAAGATCGTCAAACTGATGCCTGGCTTCTGAACCATGTGCCCTGGCGTCATCTTGAACTTATCCGCATAGCAGAAGTCATTGTGCGTAGGGCATGGCACACACTTGGATTCCGTGTCACCAAAGAGCGCTGTAAAGTTATCTTCGCAAACCTCTCAGACCATCTGCTTAGGGCTAGGGGTTAAGGGTACTTTAGGGCGTGGGTCTGGGGTTTTGGGGTTTTGGGTGTGCGAACTCTTCGGAAATCCGTATACTAGACTGCCTCTGGGGACCTCACGCACCTCACGACCCGACATGTATCAAACTGGGGACTTCTATGCGGAACTTGGGACCCCCAGCAATAATGTACTTCCAAAGATGAAAACCATTATGTCTAAGTACCCCTAAACCCTAAACCCTGAACCCTAAACCCTAAACCCTAAACCCCTAAACCCTAAACCCCTAAACCCTAAACCCTAAACCATTATGTCTAAGTACCCCTGAGACTTGAAGTGTAGGGTTCAATTTATGGTGGGCTCTACTTCGGGACATTGCCAAGGCAGAGGAAACGCACCTGGAGCCCCTTAGGGCTTTTGGGGTTTAGGCTTTAGGGGCTTTAGGGGCTTTTGGAGTTTAGGCTTTAGGGGCTTTAGGGGCTTTAGGGGCTTTAGGGATTTAGGGGCTTTAGGGGTTTAGGTTTAGGGTTTAGGGGCTTTAGGGGCTTTAGGGCTTTAGGGGCTTTAGGGGGTTTAGGGGCTTTAGGCCCTTGAGGCCACTGCAGTCAAGCAGCCGAACAGTTGCTGAAATTCTCGCCCCCCTGAATTCCGGTGCCCGCTGGGCAGTGCAAATGATCAACGTGCGGCTCTGGGGCCACCAAACTGCACCACTTCAGAAGAGTGCAGTTCACCGTCCCCTTGGCTCCAAGCCAGGACACAGATCTCAGTAAAGGGCTTTACTGACTATACCTGACTATACCTGAAGTATCGGTCTGATGATCCCTCGACAGCTTACGCTATCTTGATATGGGAGTTTCCGAAAATTAGGGTACCTTATTTGGGGTCCTTATAATAAGGATCCTACTATTGAGGGTCCTAAATTAGGGTCCCCTCTTTTTCTGGCTTCAGGAGTTGGGGAGTCTCTTAGGGCTCTCTTTTTCGGGCACGCGGCTGCGCGGAGGCTGCCGGCCCATAGGCCCATGCCGAACTTCCGGTTCCTGCCGGTTTAGGGTTTAGGGTTTAGGGTTTAGGGTTTAGGGTTTAGGGTCCGGTTCCTGCTGTGCAGATGAAGATCTTGGAGCGCAAGCTGGCCTCAACGGTGAATGTATGAAGCGAACACCAAAAGGGTAGATCTCTAAATTAGGGTCCCTTTGAGGTCCTCAGTATAGTACGGCACCCTTATAAGAAGGATCCTAAAGAGGGGACCCTAATTTAGAGAACTACCCAAAAGGTAAGGCCTTCCTTCGGAGCAACTGAGCCCAGCGCCCTCTGAAATAATGTCGAAGTCCACGCTGCGAGGCTCGAGGACCGTCAGGTTTGAGACGTTCAAAGCATGCGATTTCGCATAGAAGGTGCCGGCGCCGCCATCCGTGCCGCAGCGGTCGAAGGAAATGTCCCTGAGGTCTCCTGACATTTTGTGACGAGATCTGTGGCAACAGCAATTACCACGGTCGAACGCTAGTGGTGCTAGGGGTTTAGGATTTACAAGACCTCAACCCCTCTCTCCACCCTCTATTGCTAGACATGTCTCCGGGCTCTGTGGATCCAAGGTAGAACCCACCACCACGCTGCCCAGCGGTGCAATTGGTGAGGCTGATGCGGCCCCGGCTTTGCTGAATGGTGCCATGCCCGCTGCTGATGTAGAAGCCCCCACCGCTGCCACCTGTCCACCCCGCACGGCAAGAAAGAAGCCTTTTTGCAGCCTCAACCCGGGCCTCCAGCAGTGTAAGAACCTCGTTAAAACAAAACTTGGTTTCACGTCCCCAAAGTGTCCTTTACATACGACCCATATATTGACTACTCTGACAAGAGCCAAGAAATTTCAATGCCTCCAGAGGATGCCGCGCAGCTTGCAAACTCTGTGAAGCCCTGTGAGGCAAAGCTGTAGGCCGACATTCCACCGCCGTTGCCACCGCGAGCCGAACAGTGGCGGAAGCTCAAGCTGCTGCCAGCTTGCTGTCGCACACCTGAGGACGAGGGCGCTTCAGAAGCTTTATAGGTTTAAGGGTTTATGCAAGCAGCCACTGCCGACGATTCGGGCAAGATGTACACAAGGATTTCAGGAGTGTAAGGGTTTGGGAGTTGTCCCTTCTTGAGTCCAAGGCACCTCCTCTGCCCATCAGGAGGCCACCGCCCGACCCAAGAGAGCTGCAGTTCTCCATTGATGCGTTTCCTTTCACGGTCAGCTCGCCCTGGTCGATGTAAACGCAGCCGCCTTCGGGGTTTAGGGTCTGGGATGCACGAGTAGGGAAGCCATGCTGGCACTTGTCACAACAGTCTGCAGCTTGGGTGTGCACGGCAGCTTTTCTAAGGGCATACCAAGCATACATACAGACACCGACGCAAATGTACGTCTTGCCACACGGCGGCGAGTCTTGCTTTACTTCAGGAGCCGGCGGGCAGAGTGTTGTAACGGATACCCGGACATCTTCATCTGAATCGTATGCGCAACACTTGTTACACTCTGCTTCTCGGCTCCTACGCCAAGCCTGCCTTCCAAAGCGCCCATGAGCCCATCTATGTCGACTGCTTCTTTCAACGTGTATACTGTTGGAACGAAAGTCTAAGAAGAGACAAACATGATCAATTTTCGGCATCTACAGCCTCGCAACCTGCTGGCAGCTGTTTTCGGCAGTTGAAATTCAGGTCACCATTTCCTCTTTGCTGCGGTTGCAGCGCAGAACAGTTTATGTACGAATGAAGGCCGCAAGCCAATAGGGTCTTGAAATTGGAGCGAAATCAGAGCCACACCCAGGCACATACTTCGAGCACACTTCGTAAGACAATGAAAAAAAAACAAACTCTCGCGTGAAGCAAACAAGAGCCAGGAAGCCTCCATCACTTGAACTGCGGGCACTGCATTTGGAAAGGACCACGCTGCTGCCCACAGTCATGTTCTGCTGCACCCATAAGCCGCCGCCGACACCGGCGTGGCAGTCAACGAAGTGCATTCCGCCCGCCAGCTGATACAAATAGCTGTTGGACACGGCCAGACCTCCCCCATGGCTTGCTTGGCAGCTGTCGAACTTGATGCTTCCCCCGTCTTGGATCAAGTGGCCCTTCAGGGACATACCTGCCAGGCGGCAGGGCCAGGATGTTTCAGCCCGTGGCAAACAAGACAAGTAAACTTCAGTAAAGACCCCAATGTACCAGCGGTGTAAGCTGCCATCAGATGGTCCAAATCATAGTCGCAATCAGTACAAGCAAGCGTAACCTGGAGGCATCAGCACATTCATACTCACCAACATAAACACCCCGACCAATCACCAAAGTCACCGCAACCACCACCACCGCCACCACCACTACCAGCACCACCATGGCATCACATTACAGCGTCGACGATGGCGTTGTCAACGCCGAAAGCCACTCCGACGACCACGACAGTGGCCATCACCGCTACGACAGCGGCGGCGGCGGCAGACGATTACCTTAAATCATATATGGGATCCTACTAAAACTTTTCGCAGACGGCAGCAGTGGCTGCGGTATGTGAAATGCTCCTGTACTACCTGTGCTACCGGTAATACAATCACGAATCCTCGTCGAAACAGTTGTTCAAGACTTTGCAATGGTCAGAGAAGCAGTGTTGCTAGCACCAACAATAGATGCAGTGCTCTTCGTACGAACAGTCCATGGTCGTCACTTCCCTTGTAGCGGCAGGAGTCCGACCGGAAGTTAACGTTCCGATCTTGCGTTCATGATGACGAGAACCCTATCAAACCAAGTTGTTAAATCTCAGGAGTCTCTTGGCCCATGCCGGCCTCCACCAAAATAGTAAGAGATGCATTCACGAAAGAGCATCGTGGCTTCTGGTCGAACATAAACATGAAGGCCCACCTTTGCTCCTCCGCCGGTATTTGCAGCGCACAACTCGAAAATCAAAGTGCCCGAATGCGCGATTAGGCTGCCGTTCCTGATCCGCAATGCGCCGCCGGCCCTCAGCGTGCGACATTCCGTAAAGTTGGTGATGCCGCCGAGCTGAGCAAAGGTTTGCTGAGTGTAGATTCCGCCACCACCTGCACCTGCACTGTTCTTGCTGTGCTGAGCCAGTGCACACAACATGTTAACACATTATCCAAATGTCAGGGCGTCTACAAACTCTGCAGTCCTTCAGCATCTCCGAAAGCGATGCACTGCTCGAAAGTGTTGGAGCCACTGACATAGACCGAACCGTTGACACCCAGGCAACCTCCAACGCGTGCTCGACAAGCTGCGAATCGGGCCGAAGTGTTGGACGCCTGATTGAACGTGCCACCGACGAGGAGACCACCGCCATCGGTGTTACTGCTGCAAGAATCGACAAATAATTCTCCAGCAAATTGAAGAAAATCTTGCTTCACTACGGCTCCACCGCCTCCGCCTGAATGGGGTGGGACAAAGCTCTGATGCGCGTATCTGCCGACATGCTGCATTGAAACGACAGATTTGCTGTCGCAGAAAACGCGACCCCACATGCTGAAGCCTGTCACAAATGCATCAGAGGTAGACAGGGGAAGCTCAACACTGGGAAAACTTCCTCGTCAATGGCTCCTTCCCTTTGGTCTCGATCAAGTTCAACGGCATCCGAGACTCGGGAGTGATTATACTTTGCTGCTTCGCTTTGTAAAAAATACCCGTGCCTTGTCGATGTGCTTTGCAGTTGCTGAAATTCATGGCCCCGGCCATCAGCACATCCTTGCCTTTGTGGCTTGGGGCTTAGGGTGTAGGGTTTAGGGCAGTTTAGTGTTTCTGAGTTGGGGAGGCAATGGATCCCTGCTATCCTCCTCCCGAAAGGACTCTTTCAACAGAACACAACCCATGCACCTCATGTTAGCTAACTAGTCCATCCGCAACAAAGCCTAAGCAGCCAGAGCCATCTTTCAAGCAAGGGGCGAACGAAAAGTCCTCCGCCCTCACCAGAGCCACAGCCCTCGAAGCCCAGGCTACCGGTGAACTGGTACAGAGATCCCTGGAGCAGCGCTAGCCCCCCTCCTTTGCCACCAGGTGCTGCGCAGCTGGAGAACCTGATGTGACCACCGCGCTGGAAGAGGCTTCCAAGCCGAAGGCCCATACCTCTCAAAAGCTAGGGATTCGAGGATGTCAACCTCTGCAAGACTGGCTGCACGAAACTAGCTTCGACACTGCAGGCCTCCACCACTCGCATCATGGCTTGTTGAGCAACTTTTAAAGCGCATATTTGCATTGGCCTGTGTGTGAACATGGCCTTCTTTTACAAAAGCACCGCCAGCACCGCGCGCCCAGCATCGCAAAAAAAACATGTCCCCAGACGCAGCTGTGAGGTTCCCATGAAGGACTTGCAGTCCACCGCCAAAGCCCCTAGCAGCCTTGCAGCTTTCGAAGCGGATAGCTCCGCCATTCTGGAAGAAGTCGCGATGAACAAGCAACCCACCTCCACCTCCAGGCACTGTTGTGTTGAGAGCAGCACTGGACATCTACTGTATGCATTCTCAAGACACTACGGTGTGTTTGAGGGTCAGCTCGTAGGCCTGGTCCAACGCTTCCTCTGATTACTGTGATTCCTCCATCAGCTTTGCACAACTTGAACGTGTTGTCGCCCTCAACGTGCACGGACTGCTTTACGCCAAGGCAGCCACCCCCGAGATCGGCGCGGCATTTAGAGAAATGAGCCACGCCACGAGACTCCTGCGTAAAGTTGCCGCCAATGTGCATACAGCCTCCATCCGTTTTGCTGTAGCAGTTTGCAACAGAAAGCTTGCCCCCATGCTGAATGACGTCAAACTCGACGGCTCCTCCCCCACCTGCAGGGCTCTAGGGCTGATGTTGATACTGTCAAGAAACAGGTCTCCCACGGCGCAAAGCCCTCTACCGACGACTGCTGCGGACCAATGTCAAGCTGTAAATGATTGAATGCTGATCTTGAAAAGATCAATCCCACGGCGCAAACCCCTCTACCGACGACTGCTGCGGACCAATGTCAAGCTGTAAATGATTCACTGACCGCAACTGCATTTCGGTTCACGAGCCTGCGCTGCCTGCTTTGCACGATTCGATGTCCAGGGTCCCAGCCTTCTGTATTAATGAGCCTTTTTCGATACACAGGCCGCCACCCTGGCCGAGGTTGTCTGCCTGACAACGGTCGAATACGGTATGCCCACCATCTTGCCGGAAGTCCCCTCTCAGGTACAGGCCTGCACGGACAAGGCATGCGCTTGCTTGCAGTTACTGTTCCCGAGCGTGCCTCCTCCGCTGCCGACATCAGTCCGGCAGAATGCGAACGTCACAGAGCCGCCTGTCTGACGAAACGCTTCGAGGTACAGGCCACCGCCTTTCCATCCTGCCCTGCAGCTTTCGAAGGTGATGCGTGCACCGCTCTCCGCACTTCGGGCCGACACGGCACCACCATCTCGAGCAGCTTCACAGCCGGCAAACATGGCAGAGCCGTGAAAGTCCACATGGCCCTTGGTGTGAAGGCAGCCACCGTCATGGCCTCGGAACTCGGTCCAAGATGGAAAACCAAAGTATGTTCTGACAGCCTGACCACCCACAACCTAATCTTAGCACTGCCTCTTGCTTTCCGGAGAACGGGTGGAGCTGCAGTCCTCAAAAGTGCTGTTGCCACCCAAGAAGACCCCCTTCTCGATGCTCAAAGCGCCTCCGTTACCGGATGCGTTGCAAGCTTTGAAGTTGGCGGAGCCGCCCTTGGACTGGACGAACTTGTCGACAACGTGCATACAACCACCTCCACGTTGACTATTGCAGGCTTGGCAGGAAAGAGATCCTCCCTCTTGCACGAAGCTGCCCGTCGCCTTCATACCACCGCCACCTCCTGGCAGAATAGGATTGCGAAGACAGGCTTCTTTCCACACTCTAGCAACCGTGCGGAGTCGTAACCCACTATGTCCAGCTTTATCACGTGCGAATCCCCTGAGGCTTTCTTTCCTCAACAAGTAAAACGCCATGAACACCGCCACAACAATTGGAGTCATCTTTCGCCCTCGCCAAGCATGACGAACCCCAAACTGCCCTAAAGCCTAAACATATGGTCCCAAAGAGTCTGCAATGAAATCAATTGCACGAAGGGAGTACAGCTTCTGGCTTGCTTGCTGGCATGAAGCATCCCGGTGCCCGCGGCATGGCAAATCTGTGCTTGCTAGATTTGCTTGTTTGCTGTGAGCTGCGACCTTCAACCGAGAGCTCTGTGCTCAAAAAGAATGAAAGTTCACGCAAACTGACATTAGCACGGTCGGCCTTCGCCAACAGCCGTGCACGATGCGAAGGTCATGCTGCCCTTCATTTGAAAGACGCTGCCCCGCACCCAGGCAGCACCACCTTCCAGTCAAGTTATCTGCAGCTGTCAGCAATCGAAAACAGCTCATTTGTTCCTTCTTAACGATGTAGTCTGTATGCGAGACCGTGTGTACATAGAACATATATGATCTATCTATCTATCGATCTCTCTTCCTTCCACACAGCCAAAGGAAGAGCAAGCAGTATTTCTCTCTCTCTGTCTCTGTCTCTCTCTGTTTGTCTGTCCGTCTGTCTATCGATCTCTCTATCTGTTGATTTCTGCATGCTGAAACCCTCTAAACACTGCCGGCCGCGCCTTGACCCTTCTGCGCGTGGCAGTTGCTAAAAGTAATCCTGCCAAATGATACCCAGTCTCCCGCGACGATGTGTAGCCCACCACCTCCAAAGCACAGGCAACAGTCAGTCCGATGATATTCAAGAAGCGGCTCGGTTTCCGCACCTGCGGCAGCCGTGCAGCTCTCCGCTTCAAGGGAACCATTCGTCTGCAAGCTGTAGTTGTCCACACTGTTTAGTGCCAGGCATCCACCACGCTTCGCAGAGCAGTTGTAGCAGCTGATTTGTCCAGCTGACTGGACGAGGCTGCCATTGTTGATCAGCAAGCCTCCGCCGAGGTCTGCTGAAGTGGAGGCTTTGATTTTGATCCTGCCACCGGCTTGTCGAAGATTGCCGCTGTCGATGTAGACCCCACCACCGCCTGGAGCCAGACGGGACACAAATCAAAACCAAACTTCACAAATTGGCGGTCCTATGTCACCTGCCTGTGAGGCTACTGCTTCGATCAATCTCCAACACACCAGAGACGACAGCAAGGCCCCGTGCAATGTGGAGCGCTCCACCAGCAGACGTGTTGTCCTGCACTTCTGGATCTAAGCAGTCAGACACATCGTTGACGAAGTAGAAATGTCACATGGTTTTGAGGCAGCTGCACTGCCTCGTTGTGGCAGTCTGCGAACAGGATGTCAGCTTCATCCGAGCCACCAATGGTGACGGAGCCGTGCACAGTCACGCAAGCTTGTTCCATCGGTGACAGTCCAATGAAGGTGATCAGCCCGAGGAACTCAACAGCTCCTCTTTCCCATGCAGCCCAAGTCAAGTTGTTTGAAAGAACTAATGACACAAATGGATTCCTTCTACTCAGCACGTGCAGTCCTTCAAAAACCAGAGGTTCTTTGAGAAGGACTGTAGCACCTGTGCCCCTAACTTTGCAGTTTCCATCAAGGCTCGGCAGCCAGTCGACCAGAAACATTCCTGTCAAGTTCTTCTCTCCATCTGGGCAATCTGCCGGAAATTCCTGGACTGTAATGTCGCCCAAGACCTCGAGGACAGAGCCTGGTAAGACATGGCAGGCTGGAAACGGCTCGTGCCGAAATCACGCTTGATCGCTGCATCAGATGACAGCTCCCTTAATTTAGACGGCCTTCTTCTGCGCGGCAAGCCGTGACGCTGCACTGGCCGTCAGAAACAAGATCACCACGGATAACCGCAGCCCCTGACGGCAAGGTAGAACGCTCCTGCTGTCGTGAGCTCAGTCTTTGGCATGCCCCGGCCTCCTGATTTTCCGGCAGTGCATGACTCAAACTCCATGCGGCCGGCTTTTTGAGCGAAGTCGGTCTCCACGACAGCGGCACCACCTGGCAACCAGTTAAAAAACAAAAAAGAGGGAGAAAGACTGAGAGAGAGAGACAGAGGGAGGGAGCGGGAGCTACAAAAAGCACCCAAGACCTGAATCTGCCGCATGACAATCTTTGAACTTCACGATGCCAGATGTTTCGAGTCGGCGAACGGCCACTGCACCTTGCTAGAGAAGAAACAAGTCTCCGCACAATGCTGAGATTCGGCACCGAGACCTCCCCGGCGCGCAGCGCAAGAGGCGAAGCTCATGTTTCCAGTACCTGCTTGCTGGAGGTCGTCTTGGAGATTGATGGCCCCGCCTCAGGACTTTAATCTGCAGTCAACTCATGCACGCTCATCTCACATGCCAAGTACGAGTGCCTCCCTGTGAATGACGTCTGAGAGCCGGGCCATCGCCATCTGCGCGGCATGCGTAGAACGCCATAGTGCCCGATGCATACATGTTTTTGCCAAGATCCATCGCACCTTCAAAGGATGACCAGGTCAAGGACATGGGGCCGATGAGCAAAGAAAAGCGTATGGGCCTCCATCTTCGGAGGCAGCGCATGACCGAAACTTCATGCTGCCGTTATGTTGGGTGAAGTCGGACTTAACCAGGAGCCCCCCACCGCCGCCTTCCGGAACAGTTCAAGCGTCTGAGGAGCAACGATTTGTGCGAGAACAATCGGAGAGGTGAACGCGCATCGCGACCGCACAAACTTGAATGCTGATGTATTTGCCTTGGTCATTGGAGTACATCACACTTGTTCAAATTTGTTTAGGCCCTTTATTAGACGAGAGCCCATGCCTGCTTTGGCTCTGCAGCCAGCCAGCTCCAGGAGACCCCAGGAAACCAACTCGCCGGACACATAGACAGCACCGCCTGGGGAGACAGCTTCTCATACCGACACGTTCCACTCCCGCTACAGTCAACTCTAAAGCCGTCTCCGACCTGAGCCAGCGAAACACTTCTCCGCGTAGATGGAACCGCCGATTCGTGCAATGCCATCGATGTCTAGGCATCCCCCATGCTGAGCTGCAGTGCACCCTACACAGCTGATGTCACCAGCATCCTGCTGCAAGCCACCGGCTGTGCCGGCGTAGAGGCCTCCGCCATGGCCATCCGATCCACAGTTCTGCAACAGGATCTTCCCACCCCGTTGATGAAGCCCATCGTTGTGAATGTAAAGACCTCCACCACCTGGCACAGTTTGCTCTGCACGGGGCAACGCGGCCTGCGCGACGGACCCGCCTGCCGAGCTGCTGCTGTCCCGGATCGTGAGAAAGCCAGATCGCACGGTCAAGCCGTTCACTACGTGCAGCGCCCCGCCATAAGACGTCGTGCCCTCGTAGCACTGACAAGAAATGCTTCGACAACACAGGAATCCGAAGCTCCGACGACTAAAAATGTCAAGACTAGCTCAGAAAGGATGCCTTGTTGTGGCAACTGACGAATTCGACGTTGGCATCCGGATCCCAATCATCACCACCAATTATGAGATGGCCATTGACAGTCACACACGCTTGCTTGAAGGATTTCTTCCCCACGAAGCGTATGGCACCAACGAGAGAAATTGGTTCATCATCAGAACCTGTCACAACAAATTTCGAAGCTCTCTAATCTTGACATCATGTCTGCTTGCGATTCTGAAGGATACAAGCTGCTGGAAGCCTGTTTCTTCGAAGGTGAGGTGTGCATGCAGAAGGATGATTGCACCTTTAGCAACTCCCTGCAGCTTGCACCCTCGGGTCACCGTGATCACAACGTCTTGGAGGACTTGGTACACTCCTTGGAGGTCAATCACCGCACCATAACTGCAAAGCGTTGGCAAGGGCTTGTATACCTTGGATGCCATGCACAGGACTGCAAGTGTCTTGTCATGATTACAATTTATGCTTACTATGGTTATTCAAATGATTGGGGTCATTATGATGACTGTGTCTATATTGTGTCTCAAGACGAGTCCGGCTGCCTCCGGCTCCAGGGCGGAGTTCTCGCCGAGACGTTCGCCGGCAGTTAGCACCGTCAGACACACGAACAATGCCTTGGACATTACGTCCACATCGGAGTCCGGACAGCCACCAAGGCACTCACATCTTTGCGCAATAAGCTCACGGAAACTAGAATTAAGTCAGACTGCTGCCTCGTGCGGAAAGCGAGGACTGTCTTGAGCCTTTGGGCACGGCAGCGAACAGTTACATTCCGACAAAGAAGCATGAACGTCCGAATGGCATCTCCAGCCCACGACGAAGCATATGCTCCGAGACAGCTACTTCTATTTCTACTTGCCGCACTTGTGCAAACATTAAACGTGCAGCTCTTCCGGCATGTCAGCCAATCACGTACCAAATCTTCCGTTCATGGTGCCTGCCTTCTTCGTGCCATCAAAAAACCAGAGCATCACACTCCATGCTTGTTTCAGAGACTGGCTCGATGCCACAACAAAACATCATCATTGCTCACACCAAGCTTCCACCCACCTAATGGGCAACAAACACCCTTGCCACAAAGTTCCCATGAAGCTTCTCAAAACATGTCACTTCCAAGCATCCCACAGATGGACTACGAGTAATACCAACGTCTTCTTCTTGGAGCCTCCAAGTTCAGGGTTGGAGCCACATGTTAGTGTGTGTTGAGTTGAAGCGTGTTCTACATCCGTTCCGACCAACAAAACAAATTTGTCTAGCGCTCTTGATGCAGGGAAGCATTGAATCACATGGCATTTCACCATTCGTTCGTCGACACCCAGGACTTGTGCATGCCACCAATTTTGAACTTGCTTGAAGGTCATCATGCTTGATGTGATCGCAAGCGGGCAATCAAGCACTCTCCAAAATGTTGTGATACTACTCTACCCTCAAGGAATAACAGCAACACTGTCACTCCAGCATGAATACCAAATGCAAGCGAAATTTCAATAGATCAACTTGTGCAACGTTGCTTGTCTGAAAAGCACGTTATTCGCCTGTTTTTGGCGTGAATTACATGTCGATACTATTGCCATGCGAATCTAATTTCTGCTGCCCTGAAATTTGTGACCAATGAACACCTACAACACAACCGCGCCTGCATCGCGTGTACATCTGGACAACCTAAATGTAGCAGATCCCATTGGACAAATCGCGCAAAACAAGATTTTCACAGCACTCAGCATTTTGGAGAATCTTGGCATGAAAAACAAAACACTCATGCCTCATGCAAGCGCAATCTTCACAATCCAACCGATTTCACACATTCTGAGTGGGGCAATTTGCAAATATCAAGATGTTGACAACCACAAACTTGAGTTCCTGTGTCAGAGGGAGATTCTGTGTCAAAAACCAAGAAGATCTGCATAGCTGCATGAGAGGGGCTCATTCGCGGTGGATCCCGAACCACAGAGCCAAACAGAACTGTGCAATCGTTCAAGTCCCACAATAAATTTTAAATTGAACAAACAAGAACAGTCTTGTGCAAAGAAAGCCTAAGCAAGCAAACTTCCAAGATCTTGCGCGAAAGCGACACTCGACCACCCTCCATCAAAAGATGCATTTTTTTGCATGCTTGAACTTTTATGATCCAGGTCACATGAGACAAGCAGTCGAACGTCGATGAAGCCGAAAATTGCTGCAAAATTCTGTCTCCAAAATCGGTTCCCCGGTTGAACCTTTTTTGTGGTCAGCCTTCGAACCAATTAGCGTGCAGGGAGAACCCTGCTGCGGGCCGACCGGCTCCATCTCTTTCAAGTTCTACTGAATTCTGTCCTGATAAAGAGGTTTCGCAATGGTTTTGGATGTGCCCAAAACAGCAGTGAAATTTGCTTCTAAGCAACTTTTACAACTTCGTATTTTGTAGTCGTTGTTCCAGCAGTCAACCAACCAAGCTGAGTTTATAAGCAGTTGAAACCGGAAGAAAACACTTTATAGTTTCATTTTGGAGCTCACAAGTAAATAAAAAACCTAGGCTACAGAAATAAATAATCCCAAGTGAATAGACACGATAAAAATACATCAATAAATAAATAAATACAGACAGAGACACAAACAAGACAGACAGGCACCGACAAAGACAGATAGATAGAGACAGACACAGACAGACGCACAAATAGATACACGGAGAGACGCACAGAGAGCAGAGACAGACGCAAAGACATGGAGTCGGGCCATCATGCATGTCAGATTGTGGCAACAGCGCAGGCATTCACTCTAGTGTTGATCTCTCGAATCATGTTTCGGCCGAAAACAGCAGCTTTGAGGGTACATTCGGGCTGGCCGTGTTCGCAGGTACTGTCTTGGAATAGCTTCGTTGGCACGGTATCCAAGACAGATCTGTGCCCCCTGCAAAGAAATAAAAACTGTTGGCAACGGTACAAATCTGCAAGTATGGTTGTGAATCCCTTACTTCATGCACGAGAGGAGTTCTGCGTGTGCTGTCTGAAGTCACTGTCCGAAGCTACACGTACAAAATGAACTGGCTGCAGTGTGTTCATATGGTCACCGGGTCAAGGTCGCACAGTTGACGTCTGCCTTGCTCCAAGAAGAATACTTGTAGATCTAGCCTTGCCCGTGATTTCCTTCAGCCGATATGTGAAAATCTTGCGAGCCTGCAGCACGGAGTCACCTTGGAAACAGATTTAGAAGTTGAAAAACGACAAAAAACTAAGAGGAGAAACTGTCCAAAACCTTGATTTGACAACACAAAAAAAACAAAGATCTCTGCTGCAAGTGCGCACCTTGCGCCAAATCGCTTCAGGCTCTTTTTTTTTGCGGGGATAGGCCTCGTCGACGGCGGCTGCCGCACTCGGTCCTAGGTTAAGCACCAAACAAAAAAGACAAACACCAAGAAAGCTACCAAAAGCGGTGAAACAAGCTGCGACTTACGGACTTTGTCAGAAAAGGTCGTTCAGCGGTTAATTACAGCCTTTTAATGCCACGCAAATGTCTTGCCACCTCGAGCTTAAAAGGCTGCAGTTAGGGAAGGGGCAGGGAGCTCACAAGACCTAAAGCAACCGACAACGCAAAGAAGTCTCAACTGCGCAACAGCTGAGTGCAGAGCTCACTCTTTTTTCCACGTGGTGACTTCGGAGGGATTTCGCTTCAGGCTCACTCCCAGTTGGAAGGATAGCCGAGCTGCAAACTACTGCTGAAAGTGCACGGGTGTGCACTGCTCAAGGAAAGACCTGTACCTTCAAGTGTTGCACAAGGAGCACACGCATGCTCGACGCAGTCTGTGGGAGCACGAGGTGCTGCACAAGTTTGCACACACAAGCAGACTCCACCC
>CAJNDV010032716.1:22292-39108 GCA_905221635.1 Symbiodinium sp. CCMP2456
AGGGCATGGTCTGTCAACGGGGGGGGCGACCATCCATATATATATATATATATATATATCCTATATGTTGTAGTATAATGTAACATTGTAACATAACATAGTATTATCGAACAGAATAGAATAACACATCAGATTTTGCATATAACAAGCTATAAGGTTGTCTGGTATGATATACTGTTCTGTACCATAGCAGAGGCAGAAGCAAGTCTTGTTTAAATTATCGATATACAATAATAATCGTAGTCAATAACAGTTGTCTATCAATATATTAGCCACTTAAGTTCTGCATAATCTTGATACAGTATACATCTAGAATCATATAGAAATTCTAGTCTTTTTATTTAACATTGAACTAAGCTGTAACATGTTTTTGCAATATTGACAAAACTGTAAGTTACCATTGATTTAAAGTTTGCACAGTCTCAATACACATATCATAAGACCGAATAGCTCAATTTTCATCTCATCAACTCTAACCTAAGTCATGTCAATACGGTATGTTGCGGAGGCTTAAGCTCGTGCGGCTTTCCACCTGTATATTGCTTCGAAGCCCAATTGTACGTAAAGACTTGGGCCTCCGGCCCTTTTCCTGGTCCCCGAGCCCGCAGCCCCCGCACCCCCCTGCACCCCGTGGACCAAAATACAAAAGGCAAAAACCAAAAAAAAAATACCCTCCCAGCTTCAGCTTCAGCTTCGAGTTGTTCTCTTGCTTTGAGCAGACAGGATGATCCGTGCTCGCAAGATCCGGCCTCCTCCGGTCCTCGGCCTCCTGATCCAGGCGGAGGCGCTCGAGGATCAGAACTGCCGCCTCCGCCCAACAAACATGATGTCGCTTTGCACCGCTGCTCTGCCCTCTGTGCGCCTTCTTCTTCTTCCATTGGCCATTCCAGCCTTGGAGGTCACGCTCCAGCTCCTACCACCCGGCCGCCAAGGAGGCCGCCAGCTGCTGTCCCCAAGTCTCCCTACTTATTCACTTCATGTTATGACAGAATGAAGGAAGTGAATGAGAAGAGACATGAGAAGGAAAAATAAAGGTAATTAAAATGTAAAGGAAGCACGGCTCATTCTTTTCGTTTGCTTTCTTTTCACTTCTTTCGCTCCCTTTCTTTAACTTGTTTTTCTAAGTTAAGCAAGAGAAGCGAAGACGCACTCCATTTGTTTCCCTTGTATAAATTAAGCCCGTCCTCCAGGCTGGGTATCTCCTCGTCCTGAGCCTCCGTATCTCGTTGCCCCAGCCCTTCCAGTTCGTGGGAGCTGCCGACGAGTGCACCAAAGCGCAAAAAAAGATCAAAGGTCAAGCTGCCTCGCTGCTTGCTCAAACGTCGCAGATTTCGCGTCTCTGCAAGTGCATAACCTTGACACCATCAATTGAAGTTCATCATCCCACATGTCCGCGAAACAGCGGGGAAAATGGCCTCCAGATTGTGGTGTTAGGCTTGTGGTTTTTGAAGGTGTGGCCGGTGCCACCGAAGGTCCTCCAGCACGTCTTCGACTCGCTGACTCGCACACTCGCACACCGGCAGGCACGGCTTGACGATGAAAGTCCCGCAAGTGCTATAGCACGTCTTAATGGCAGAATGTTCGCATGGTGAGAAAACTTGCAGCACCCGGACCTCCTGAGTGCCTCCTGGTGCACAGGGATAGGAAGAAAATCCAAAGCTGCATCAGAAACAAAAGCATTTGCCAGCGCAGACGTTGATCCTCGCACTGAGCTGCGGCACGAAGCTTCCTGCCGTCACACCATGCAGGAATTTGCATATACTTGCACACTACTTCTCACTGCTGCACCAGGCTTTCACCTCCGCGGCTGGGTAGCAGGTTTGGCAGCTGCACCTTTTCCAGGTCCAGCTCCGGGGCCGTCCGCCGGCGCGCAAATGTCCGCATGGCATGCGAAGTCAAAAGGCCCGCGACGTCAGATGACGTTAAGGTAATGCGGCAGCCATCTAAACGTGCTATACGAAGGCAAACCTCAACTAGGATTCCAAGTTCCTCCTTACTATCAGAGAAGACTGCCGGTCTTCAGCAGCCTCGACCTACCTTCTTGACCCACAGGTGCACGAAAAGATCAGCAGGCACCATGCCCAGATTCTGCCACAGCCCTTCTGCTGACCTCCTGTCCTTGGAGTCGCCCAGACTTGAAACACCGACACTGAGTCAGCTGAATATACGACCTCAGACGTTTAAAAGAAGCCAAAAGAAGAGTCAATCAAAAGACGTCATGTCTCCGTGCAATCAGCGTCCCACTGGCTGGTGGAGGCACCGATAAACTTCTCTTGCAGGGTGCCCTCGTAGGTGAGCTTCCCTGGTTCAGAAACACATAAGCCCCAAGCATAATGCAAACTCGTTGCAAATACACGGCAACTTAATTGTGCGTCGTCCTACACAAGTGTGCGATTACACTGAGGCCGACACCAAGCTGCGGGTGTGTGTACTGCACGCTGACGTAGGACTGCGCGGCGACACCGAAATGCATACTTGACACGAAGCGCATGAGTGCTATGGCAGCAACAAGGTCGGCTGTCCAATCACTTCAGATCCACAAATGCACACATCACATCAGCATCGCTGCATGTTAGGTTGCCTTCAAAGAACCCCCTCTTGTTGAAAAACTCGAGTCAGTCAATTTTCACCCCCCCCCTCAATCAAAAAACTTGATCCCGAAATCTCAATAAGAATCGCTCCTGGAAAAGCACTTGGGAGCTTCGGACCTCTCTTTTGTCAGCCCTCCAGAGAGTCGCCGAGTGTGTTGGCGTAGTAGTACTCGGGGCCGGGAGGCCCCCCTCCATAGACAACCGACCCGGTCGGGCTTGAAATCAATCCCCCCAAGAGGGTGTGGGGGTTATACTATTAGCAACCTAACATTACAGGCATACTTGACGTCATGTTCCCTCTTTGCACGGGCGCATCTTGTCTCGATGACCCTGCGTCCGGTTAGAAAAGTCTGTTCATGCATGTCAGATGCACGACTCGTGCGTGCAGCACACCATAGCCTCAGCTTTCACAGATTCCTACAAGCGACAAGGCCAACTTGCGAAGGGACAGAGGCACTCATGCAGCGCTGATTTAACTTGCTCTTGTTCGCCTCCATTCTGTAATTTTCAAATCATGCGTGGGACGATTGTACCCCTCAGGATTCGTAACACTTTGAAGCTGCCAAGGAACTGAGCAGATGCGCCATCGCAGCCAGCCTGTCCCAAACCTCACTAGATTGGTCACTGAAACATCGTGAAGTCAATGCGGGGTGGCAGCAGGCACTCGCCGGATGTCAGGGCAATTTGGGCTTGAGAAGCTTTTCTTTCCAAGTCGTGTTCTCTGAGAGTCTATCTGCCCAACCCTTTCGGCTGGAGCTGTGCAGGAAAATGCGTAGGTCGCATTTAGAAAGATGTACTTCCTGGGGAAGACTCAACGACAGCAGGAGAGACTCAAACCCAAATCATTGGGGCAGCAATTGCCGGCCAGACCCGCGCACTGACTATGGCGAGCACAAGATGACTCTGCTGCGACTGTGGGCGCTGGAGTCGGGACGGGCTGCACGTTGGGCTGCGGGGGAGGATGCGATTGCTCCCATCGATGCGCGTCGTCTGCAGCCGACCACTGAATGTTCGGTGGGAAGAGGGAAGGGTTTCGCTGGCATCCACCATACCCGCCCTGGCCGGCCATGTACACAAAGCCTGGGATGCAAAGACATTTGTTGTCGTCCGAGCAGGTCGTGAACTTCTGGTCGCAGTCCTTGAAATAGCATGTCGCGCCTGTGTCTTGAGGAGAGATGACCTGGGCATGGCTGGCAAACAAAGTAACCGTAAGTAACCCAACTAACCCAACCCTCTCTCAAACCACCTCGCTTCTCGATTCGCTCTGTCACACGTCAAGCCTGGGCTTGCATTGCACAGCAACTGAGCGCGGGACTTCGCGTCCTGCGGGCGTGTAGCGGTGCACGCACTGCTTTAAGCGAGGGTTCCACACGTGATCTGCCTTGCAGACGCAGCGGAAGTGGTAGCAATCTGTCGGACCCAAGTTGACGTCACACTTTGACCACAGGCAGGTGTTGCTGGTCTCGCGAGCGCCCTGCCAAGCTGCTGTCTCGTTCAAGCTTGCCTCGCTTGTGGCCCTCGTCTGGCTTTGCAGTAGGGACAGAGAACAATCGGGGCCAGCACACACATCATCCACCAACAAAGCATCTTCCAAAGCATGAACACAAAGTGCCTGCAGCATGACTTTCAGAATAAGCTCCATCATCTCCAAAGCTAAAACGCTGTCAATCAGGGGAAGAGGCTCGAGCTTTGCACGTAGTGCGAAAGCCGAAACAGCTGCGGCGGGCGACAATGCTTCAACAACACAAGCACAAGCCTTTCACAAATGTGGGAATTCGATCTTGCCGCAGCCTAGTAGACCGGCCCGAGGGCCAGAATTATCCTAGTGTCGTCTTGCCAGCAGATGCCAACCGTGGGGACAGGAGACGCCAGGTCCATTGCAGGTACAGTAGCAGCAAGACCAGGGCATCAATTCACCCATCCCAGGCTGCCCGAAACCGCCACTTGCCAACTTGCAGCGAGAGTTGGCAATGCACCAGTGAGCTGCCTTGAAACACGGTCCAACTTGGATGGTGAACGTGGATCCCTTCCCCCCAAATGCGCATCTCTCTCTCTCTCTCTATAGCAGGCCAGAGGAAGCAGGGACGTCCCCCCCGCTCTCTCTTTCTCTCTCTCTATCTCTCGCTCACTCTTTCACTCTCTTCTTCTACACAGTACTCTCTCTCTCTCTCTCCTCGTGTCTCTCGCGCGTCCCAGTAGGTACGATCCTTCTGGCCGTGTTGGCCGGTCGGTGAAAAGGTTCGCGCGGAGGCTCCCCTGTTGAACAGCGAAGTGTTTGGCGAGGTTGAGAATATCGAGGCAGCAAGCGGTTGGTGCATTCAAGATCCCGAATTTGAAGCTCTTACAAGGATAGGGTGGGGTGTGAGAACGTCTTGCTAAGCTGCCTTGCCGTGGTCACGTAACGTCAGCAGACCTGGCTTGCCTCCAAATTTCAGAGGTAGCCGCTACTGCATCCCAAGCCTTCGCATGAGTTGACGAAGGATTTACCCCGGCTTGGCACGCCAGGTCTGAGAGAGGGGTGGCACAAACCGCAGCCCTCTCTACTCCGAATAACCAAGGACCATTAAAGTGCATGCTTGCCCGAGGTTAATGACAGGAACAAAAAAGTTGAATCATACAGCACTAATAGTTGGCTGGGATTTGTCGATGGTGATCGCCATATTTTACAGGGCACCTTAGCAGCCCTTAGAGTCCTTTCGATCCTCGGCAGAGGCATGATTCGTTGCCCTGCAGCTTGTCACATGCACTAGCTTTGGACAACATTCAGTCACTAACGGTGCCGACATCATCAGAAGTTGTAGCAGGTCGAGCCCGGGAGTTCATCAGCTGCAGGGCGCGTGAAACGGATAAGCGCATGCCGGTCGCGGGACGCTCAGTCCTCGGACGTGAACCACTCGACGAATTCGAAGAACTCGATCTCACCGCTGCCATCGCTGTCGAGTTCTCTGAAGGCCTGGTCCAACTCCTCCTCGCCAAGCTCCTCGCCAAGCTTCTCCAGCAGCCCCTTCAGCTCCTTCACGTCGATGTAGCCGCTGCGGTCTTCGTCATAAGCATCAAACTCCTGTTTCAAGTAGCACAGGTTGTTGAGCTGAATGCCCATCTTATCTGCCATTCCTTGAAGCTCCTCTTTGGACATCTTGTATCGTTTCAAGAAGATCTCGTTGATTTCCTCGTCTGTGGGACCGATGTCGTCATCCAGCTCTGAATCATCCGAGCCCCCAGAATCTTCAGCATCTTCTTTGCCGGGCCTCTCGAGCATCTCTTCGTAGTTGAGCTCCCCAGCCGGCACTTCGCTGGCAGAGGCGGCAGCGGCCTCTTCGCCCTGGCGCTGCTCTGTGCCTCCCGACTGCTGACCTGCAGCCGTGCCCTCGGTTCGCCGCGGGCGGCGGCGTTTCGCAACAGAGGCATTGGCCCTGTCGCGAAGCTCTTGCCTGGACCAGGGGTGAGTCATGAGGTCTTCCTCGTCGTCACTCGAATCCTCCTCGCGGCCCGCGAGCGCAGCCCGTTGATTCGGGCCCTGCTCAAGGAATGCATTTGCCGCGGAGGGCAGCTCGCCTTGCCGCACGAGGGGCGCCGGCTGCGCATTGGGCTTCTTGGGCTGCAGAGCCAACACCTGGTTGCCCACGGTGTACTTGTAATTCTTCGTGGGGGTGCGGAAGTGCCGGGCATCCTTAGCATCTGGGAGGAAATCCTTCCACTGTGTCAAGGTCTTCTCCACATAGGTGAGCCATCCGAATAAGTTCTCGCCTGTGCTACCGAACTCGGGAGCTGCAGCGCCACCAAAGCCACGGTTTTCCCTCTCCACGGTCTTTAGAATGGCGTGAATGACCGGCCTGCAGCGATCAATGATCTCGGACTGCTGGGCGGCCTGCAGCTTGTTGTCCTCCGTGGCAGCACCTGTGCTCTCAATCTGAGCATTCAAGTCTGTAAGTGCCAGGGCCCGCTTCTTCTCGCTCTCTGCTTCGATGTTCTGCTGATTTGCCAGCTGGTCCTTCAGCTGACGATTCTGTTTGTCCAATGCTTCAATCTCGCGATTCAAGGCATTCACATAGGTCAGCAAGCTGAAGTTGCGCTGCTCCAGCGCCACGAAGATCTTGACGATCTCCTCGATATCGGAGATGCCGGTGGTGGACTTGATGGTGGCAAAGGCCTGCTCGAAGACCTCGATGTTCTTCTGATGCTGGCGAATGTGCCTTCTCTGAATTGCATTTAAGAAAGCCAACTTCAGGATTCTCCGCATGACCAATGTTGAGTTGAAGTGCTCCTCCTCATCTGCCTTGAGGCTTTTGGTCTTGCTTCCCTTGCCATCGCCATCGTCCCTCTTGTCGGAATCCTTGACCATCTGCACGCGCTGAGTCAGCTCCTCGCGCTCCTTCTCCTTGTACTTTTGCTGTAGCTCTTGGACCTTCTGCTTGAAGACCTTGCGCTCCTCTTCCACCTGCTTCTTAAGGGCCGCCATCTTATGAGCTCGCTCCTCTTGATCCCGGCGTGCTGCATCGTTCTCGCGGTGGATCTGAGAAACCATGCTCATGTTGTCCTTGATATCCTGCTGGAGTTTCTTGAAGACCTGAATTAATTGAAGTCTTTCACGGCGAACTGCATCGATTCGGCTTCGGCATTCCATGTTTTCGTGGCCCAGAAAATTCAGCTGGGCGATGGCCTTGGCGAGCTTGTTCTCAAGCTTTTTGAGAGGTAGACCCGATGTTGGCTCCTTCCGAGTCTTTGTGGTCTTCTCCTGGCACTCTTGCCGCATTCGTTGGGCATCCTCGTCCAACTTGTTCAACCTTCTCTTCTCCAGCTCCAATTTCCGCGTAGTCGACTCGATCTCATTGTGCATTCGCTGCAAGTGATCCTGCAGATAGGCTTGGTGGGCTGGCAGAGCTCGTTGTGCTACTGCGCGCTGGGATGGGTCCCCATCGCCGCTGTCCTGTCGCTGCATGGCTGCAGCAGACGAGCAAACCTCCGGAAACACTCTGGATCACACAAAGAGGAATTTATGCCGGGCTGCTGGGCGGAATTGCAAGTTGCAGTTGGTCTGAAGGGGCTGGGTTACACTACTATGGATGCGAAGTTAAAGTGCCTGTCTGATGACTCGCACAAGCCCCCTGGAACCGACACGGCCGCAAAGCAAGCAACGTCTTCAATGCACCAGAACGGCTTCACGTTTGAAAAACTCAGGAATCCTATAGTCCTTGCGTCGACTACCAAGAACGAGTACTTCGCACACCTTGCAACGCTGGGATCCCGGCAGACATGCAAAGGATAAGGTTTGAAGCTGCTTGGCCCAAAAACAAACGACTGCGGAGAAGGGCTTGAACATGCTTCGACCACCCCATGCAGGTTGCTATCGACATCGAACTTGCAAGGGAAGATTGCGACACTGAAGCAGAGCATACAGCGAGACATTGTAGGAGCACCCCTTCATCGATGTTTTCCAGCTCCTTCGAGATGTCCTGAGACCTGCACACGGATCGTTCACTTCAACACGTGTGCGGCACAAGCATGGTTCAAGGTAAACACCTGAGCTGCAAACTCAATCTCTCCCTTGAGACCAGGGAGCAGCAAACGCTCAAGCTGCTCCGGGATCGTGGGTTTGCCTGTCATGGGCTCACAGAAATGCTTCAAGCCGCACGCGTTTTCTCCCACCTTCTTTGCCAGCCGCCTCGAGCAGCGAAAAGACCCAGTCCCAAACAGGACATGTCACACATGCAGACGGTTGAACCTCATCGCTATCTTCCTCGTCGGAACCTTTGTCCCCACCTCGACGGTCGACACTGAGTCATGCCCATGTACACATGGCAGACTCCACTCACTTGTTGCATCTGGCCTTTGCTTGCAGCCATCATCGCCGCCATACCCATGGCACCCATAGCCATGCCCATTGGGTTCATCCTCCACGGCTTATCTCTGCATTCAACCCACTGGCGATAAAAACCGTTGTTTACGCATGTATGTGTGTGTATCCATGCAGCATGCATACATGCATGTATGTATGCAGTGTAAGGGTGTGTGTCTGTAGGTATGCATGCATACACGTCTGAATGCATGGATGTGTGTGTGTGTGTATGTGTGCGTGTGGGGGGGTATATGTTGTGCTACGCTGTGTAATGTGCTGCCCTGCTCATGTTTGTTGCGGTGATATGTTCCGCCATGTTTCGGTGTGTTGTGTTCTGCTATGTGATGGTGTGTTACAGTACTTAGGGTTATGTTGCGTTATGAATGTACTGCAATGTAATGTGGCGTCATGTTACGACCTGCTATGCTAATGCTGTTTTTGCCTGTGCTCTATCTGCTATGCTATGTTGTGCTACGGTTTGCTATGTTCTGCCTTGCTTTGTTATGCTATGGCTTGTTCTGTTTTGCCCGGTTGCACTACGTTGCACTGTGCTATGAGCATAATGTGCAGTTCAGATTGGCATATGTTAATTTGTGCCACTGTGTGTTAACATATGATACATCCTGACATGTTGGCATACTTGACATATCTCGACTTATGTTGATATATGAGTCTGTGTTGTGGCATGTGTAGGAACATCACCGTATACATGTCGATATACGTTATTACATGTTTAATACATGCTGGTGTATGTTGGTTTACGTTACTATGTGTTGATATTGGTTTAGTTTCGTGAATGAAGGTCATGTATGTGGATATGTGTTAATATATGTTGCTACATGTTGACATATGCAACCGTAAGACATGTTAATGTATGCTAACATATGTTAATGTACGTTAATATGCCTTAGGACATGTTAACAATTGTTGATGTATGAAAAGGTATGTTAAGATCTGCCACTATACGCTGGAATATGTCAATATACATTCACACTTGCTTTTCTATGCTAGAGAATATTGATGTGTGTCACCATGTGTTGATACATGTTGAAACATGTTCTAGAAAAAGACAATATCTGCTAACACATGTGAATATGTGTGGATAAATGTTAAGATATGTGAATACATAAATATATAGAGAGGGAGAGAGAAACCATGGCATTGCCTTCTATATATATGTATATATATATATGTATATATATATATGTATATGTATTAACAAATGTTATATGTTAAAATGTGCTAGTATATGTCTTTGTTGAAGTGTGTTCTCACATGTCTATATGCTTGCACATATATACATATGTATATGCATGTATGTGTGTGTTGGTATATGGCGAAAAACCAAAATATGTTGCGATGTATGCTTATATGTCACTATCTGACCACAAAGGCTCATTTACTCTGCCGTATGTTTACTTTATGCTAATATATGTCAGTATATGTGAATATATGCTTCTGTCTGTACCATATGTTTTTTTGTGCTAGTACAGTATATGCTATTACCTGCCCATACATGCTAATATGTGACAACACATTTTACTGTGCGGTGCTAGAAGTTAGCATGCAACAGCATGTGTTAGTATATGTGACTAACTGCATCATGTATAATGGTTTTTGCTGCTGTATGTTAGTATATGCCCATATACGTTCATACACGAGTTGCTAATATGTTGACATATGACAGTGGTACCACCACCTTTCCACCCCAAAATCCTGACCTTTAGTGTGTCGGTTTTGTCTTGGTTTGCCACACATATCTCGCATCTGTGTACACGTACATGCAAATACGGATGTACGTGGTGACATGCTTGTATCTGCGCATGCTGTAGAAGACAAACGTACATCCGGAACGAGCGCACGCAATCAAGTAAGCAGCAACAATCACCCTATTCCCCGAAGCAGTCCCAAAAAAACAACACAAATACCAAACCCCATAGACCAAGAAATTAACATGTCTCGGAAGAAACCTGAGATAAGCACATATCTCAAAGCAGTCCGAAAAGCAAAACAAAGAATCCAAGCTATTCGACGCAGCTTTATGTTTGCTTTTGAGACTGTCTCGACAAATTGCCTACTCCAAGTTTCGGGGTTTTTCGGGCTGCCAAGAGATGTGCTCATTGGTTGGCACATGGATTTTGGTATTTCGCTTTTTTTGGGACTGCTTAGTCTGCACATGCCTCCTGTACTGACGCAGTATGTTTCTTTATCTACTGGTTTGTTTACTTGCTTGCTGTGTACCTACTTGCATAGGTACGAAAATACGAGTATATACATGTACTAACAAGCACATATATAACATAAAAACTATACATAAAGCATATGCTAGTATACACTAATATATGCTAATATACACTAAGCTAACTAGTAAACACTAATGTATGCTAATAAAACCCTCTCGCCCTGCCAAAGCCGTAGCATATATACGCATGTATACTAATATATAAACTAACTTATACTAACGGATACTCATGTATATATATATATATATGAATGTATACTAACATATGCTAAACTAAAAATTTTCTTAGTATGTACTATTATACATTAATATACACTAATGTGTACCAATATATTGTCCCTCGCGCTCTACCATTCATTCCCTTACCTGTGTACAGTTGCTTAAGCAATTATTCATACTGGACAATATTGATATAAACCTATACATGTACCGCACCAAAAACCATGCTGCTTCAAAGCCAAGCACATGCCCATCATGGGGTTCGCCATACCCATCATTGGGTTCATGCCGCCCATCATGCCCATCATCGGGTTCATTCCAACCATCATCCTGAGCTGGTGTGAGACTCTTGTAACCTGTACCTCTGTATAGAATTGTGTAGAATCTCAAAGGTGCATACCGAGTCCCAAGCTGGTTGGGCATGCCACAACCACAGCCGCAACCACAGCCACAGCCACAACCACAACCGCAGCCTGTCATTGGATTGCAGCCTTGCCTTGCCAGGCCCTTGCCTTGGTTTGCCCTTCGCTCGCGACTGCGGCTTTCGAATTCGCACTTCAGACCTGACGACATGAAATGTCGGGCCTCCACAACCACAGCCACAGCAGCCTCTCAAAACTCGCACACTCCACTTGAAAACCTGTAGCCAAGTTGCATGATCTATGCTAGAATGGAAGGCCCCCCACAAGCCGGATGTCATGTGCTTGTTGGAAACGTTAATGCATAGAGGTCAGGCCTGGGCAAGCTCCGCAGCCACACCCACAGCCAGTGCAACCACAACCTGCACCTCATGCACTTAGCTTATCTTCAACAAACAAACTTGGGGATTGCTTGAGAGCTTCTCATGGGCTGTCTGTTAGTGATAGTGCTCGATTTCAGGATTTGCTTCTCGCTGCCTCTCGCTCGCTCGCATCAAGACCACACACGTTCATCAATATGTCAGTCGACTAGCTTTAGTTCACCTTTGTTTGCCTGTTTCCAGTACTGCTGGGTGCCTTGATCCACATCTCTCATTCATGCCTCCTCGCCTTCATATGTTTGATCTTGCCTTCCTGAATACTTTGCTTCGGCCGATCAAAGCATCAGCGTCCTCCATGCTCCAACTATCGACACTGCTCCGCATCTTGCCGAGGAAGCAGCCACAACAGCTGCCGCAGCCGCTGCAAGGATTGCAGCCGTATGCGCAGCCGCAGCCGTTAAGACCACTCCCGCAAGCTGTGTTTCCACCGACGGCTGCAGCACCCATGCTTCCACCGCCTCCTTCCAGGCAACCACGCCAGTTTGCATGGAATTGCAAGTGCACGGCAACCGACACAAGCTTTCTGACATCTTTGGATTTTCGCCCTGCCTTGACACGCCACGCCTCCAGCTTGTAAAGCTGACGTACCTCCAGCCTGGGCAACTGAGCTGTTGACCGACACAAACATTAAACAGCAACAGCTATAACTGAAGCATACTGAAGCCAAGCACAAAGCTTTCATGCGATTTTGCGCCACATCGATCTCGCCTTGTTGCCTGTGGCGGCTGGAACTGGAACTTGCAAGAAACAACGGGACTATGACTATTGCCTCCTCTCGGCTGGATCCATGTCATCAATGAAGGCATCATACAATCGCTTGATGCCTTCCTCGGAATACGCACAGTGACACTTAAGGCTTGGTCTAGGAAAGCTTGGGGCTGCACAAATGCGACTATCTCATTCTCCTTCCCGACAGCTAAGGCGTTCTTGAGCTCGATCTCGGACATTGGCGAATCGCATGGATGCACGACCACATGCAACATGCAAAACAACCTTCAGCCGCCCCCTCAAAACTTCCAACTACACGATTGAAGGGCATGCACACGATAATGCTGAGACACAAACATACGACTCACGGTCCGTCCCGCCGATGCGGCGGTCCGCCATCACCCCCTCGAAATGTAGTTGGGAGCCTTTGCCGTCCTGCACGCGTTGTCGTTGCCGCACAGAACCTACACCAAAACTGTGCGTCCTCTCTGTACGACACCCTGACATAGCTACCCATTTTTATGCCTGGTCACCGGTTGAATGTTGCGTTTCTGCCGCATGGACTGTGGCATCCGCTACCCTGGCCTTTCTTTTTTGCTAAAAGCGTGCGATTGCTCACCTGGTCCGATGGCACGACATGCTAAAATCAAGGCGTTCTGCACTGGCCGTCCTACAGGCAAAGCTGGTGTTGATCCCTCGGTTGTCGCATCCTTTCGAGCCCCTGACCCCCTTAGGTGCCATGGCTGGCGACGAGGTGATGGTGAGTATCTGAGAAGAATGACTAGCTGGACACGGGATGTGAAAGAATATGTTGGACGCATGACGCCGGGCTAGAACACATCGACAATCTACTTGAGTTTGTTTGTTACAAACATGCGACAAACAGAAACTGCATGCCAAATCTTGGTGGAAACGGGCTGGAAACTTTTCTGTTGGCTGGAAACCATATCTCAGTGACACGCCACGTGATGGTGCACTCTGCTACAAAGTACAACTGTAAATGATACCGGCGTAAACAACATGTGCCTGTCATGCTTGGGCCAGCTGCTGGATCAATGCAGCCATGGATGGACGTCGGCGGTGTTGAAAACGACACGTGCGCGACTTGCCTTGATGGTACAATCGTTCTGACATCCCGTAGAATCCCGTAGAATCCATTGCTGATGTTGCATCATGTGCTGTAGAAAACTTGTTCACACCCCTGGTTTCCGGCTATAGGTCCACCTCCTGGCGGAGGCTCGGTCCCGTCTTCGGGGCGGCCAGCTCAGAGGCAGGCGGCTCGCCATTCTGGGTCGGCCAGGTCCAAGACCTCATCAAGGGCCGGCGCAGCAGCATGTGCTGGTCCCGGCTTGGCCGAGCGCCCTGCCGCTGTGTGACCAACGGCCTGTTGGACGGCAACAGAAAGCACGCTCCACCAACGGTTGGCCCACGCAGCTTTTGCAAAGGCTCGCACAGCCGGGGGAGCTTTGTGCGCGCGGAGGGCGGCCATGCGCGTGACCAGCTGTACTGCGTGGGCGTCCCACCGCCCACCCACTTCGACCACGTGTCCCTCAAGTCCAACCACTTCGGCGGCAACCTTGCACCAAGCCCGCTCAACAAGCATGGCTCGCCAAGCCAGGAGGCCAGGCCGGGGGCACGCGACTGCATGGTCTCCGAAGGCATCAACGCGACGGCCGCACCCAGGTCCAAGCGCGAGCGGCAGTGAGAGCCGGAGCCTGCGACGCAACGCGATTTGCATTGTGGGGATCGCTGGGGATGGCCTGCATGGAGCTAAACAGCGGCGTGCGGACCAAGCTGGGGGCGCAAGAGCGCGGTGGGGAGGCGGTAGCAGCACATGGTCGCGGAAAAACAAGTTACGTGTACACCGTGCTCCCATGTGGGGGCGCGGGCTCCTTGCGCCGCGAGCTTCGAGGTCGGGAGGGACGGTCCGGAGCACGTGGTTACCACGGGGCGCATCGCGGAAGCTGGGGAAGAGAAAAATCCGTTAATGACCATGTGTCATGTGTCATGGTCAAAGCGTGCAACATATTTACTTGTGCATTTTTTTTGTTTCCTTGCGCCTTTTTTTCCAACGAACCTTGTTGCTATCGTCCGAAGCAGCGCGGTCCCGGTGCAGAAGCCCAAAGCCAGGGCAACAGACTACGGCAAAGAGCATAGAAGCGCAGAGCGCTTTCACACCACACGGCTAGCAAGCGGCGGCTGGGAAGGCGAGTCGGCGAGGATGTCGCTCAAAGGTGGTACATCCCCGTCAACATTGGCCGTGCCGGTGACGGGCAGGGACAGCAGGCTGGCTGCGAAAGAACGCGTGGCAGCGAAGGAGAGGAGTGCAGACCAGCGGAGAGTGAAAGCCGAGATGGCAGCAGCACGCGAGGGTGGTGGCGCTGACCGCGGCCCCGGCACTCCAACGCCCCCCAATCTCAAGGGCTATGACCGTGAGCCGGCAGCGGTTGGACCTGCACAGCTCAGGGTATGTGCGCTCTTTGGCTCTTCTTGCAGTGAGCAAGGCCGCTGCGCCTTTTTGCGGGTCCAGGTCCCAGGTTTACGCCCGCGTGGTGGGAGAGGGCGCTCGCCAGCTCACCGCGTCAGCGAAGCGGCAGCCTGCTGGGGGCGCTCGCCTTCGCGAGGTCAAGCACGTCGCCCAACGGGATTGGGCCCTGGGCGCCCGGCAGCGGCGGCATCAGGGCCCTGACGAGGACGACGCATGGCCTGCTGCCCGTGCGGTCGCTTTCTTGCCGCCGAGCTTCGCGGGCCTCGGCCAGCGGGTGTCGCCTGCAGCCTATAGGGGGAGGCGCTGCCGGTCCTGCGCGCACGCTTCCCAGAAGTCGTTGACGGGCTTGTGCGCGAGCTCGAGGGCGAGCCGGCGCGGCCTTGCTTGCGAGCAGCAGCAGCACTTGCCGCGCGCCGGCTCGTTGAGGCAGGCTGGGATGCTCGACCGGCTTGGGACGCTTGTGCCCGTGGCGCAGGCAATCCGGCCGTCGACGGAGAGCTCGGGCTCGGGAACCCCGGTTGGCAGCAACACGCCGTTCTCGCACTCCACACTTCCTTTCGAGAACGCGTGCTGCTGCAAACCTTGACTCCGGCCGCTCGAACCCTTCTTCACTCTCTGTCAGACACGCATGCGGGGATGTGGCTGGCGGCGATCCCTTCGGATGCTGCCTCCACCCATCTCCACCCTCATGCCCGACCTCATGCACATAGCAATTAGGCCCGCGCCGGCTACAGTGGCTAGGATTCGTTGCTCTCGGCGTGCCCATCGGTCATCCCGACTTCGTCGGCGCTCACGCCGCTGGCCGCTTCGAGGATGAGGCCGACCTGCTCCAGAAACTGCAGCGCCTGATCTACAAAGCGCGTGGCTTCTGTTGGCCTACTGCGCAGCGCCTCGGGCGCAGCACCTGCTTCGCAACGTTCCCCCGGCAGATATACTGCCCTATGCCCGCGCCCACGACGCGGCAATTTGGAATGTTGTCGAAGGCTTGCTTGGCGGTGCACCACAGAGCAGGCGACAGCGCGTTGCAGGGCGACGGACAAGACGGGCGCGCAGGGGTCGCCCTAGACGCTGCTCGCCGGCGCAAAGTCGCACGCTACCCAGAACTCACGCGCGGCGGATCGCAGCGGCTTGTCGTGCTCGCCGCAGAGGTCGGGGCCCGCTGGAACGACGAGTGTCAGCAGTTCCTTCGCACCCTGCTCCGGCTTCGCGTCCAGCGCGCCCCACCCCCCTTGCGCGCGTCCACGGCACATGGCTACATGAAGGATCGTGTTGTTTAGTATCTGAATGGGCGGGTTGCGGTGGTTAGTAAAGCCTGCAAGTGAACTTATAATCGGTCTATCTTGACTTATAAGTGTACCATGTTGGGTAAGTGTGTTTCTGAACTTAGTAAGTGGCGGAGGGTGATTATAAGTATTTGTTTGAGTTGGTAATTATTTGACTTATTTATAAGTGACTTAGGACAAGTCCTGTAGCTGGAAGACAAGTACTTGGGCAAAGTTAGACAGGTTATCTAAGTCATTTATAAGTACTTATATAACCCTAACTTCATCGGGGCAAAGCATTTCCAGGCCGGTGCTGCTGGTGGTTGCCGATGTCGACAGCATCGAAATGTGCTTCCACCCCCGCTTTGCTTGCAAGTATAAAGAGTCTCATGTTCCGAGCATGCAGTAGAGTTGAAGAAGATTTTTTTGCTGGCCTGCATGCAGTGATGCAAGGCATGCAGTGAAGTTTGCAATCATGTTTGTGTGCAGAATGCAGTGATTCGAGGCATGCAGTGAGTGATGTTTGCGGCTTCCATGGAATCATGTTTTCTGCAGATGGATGAGTCGATCGTCGTCGGCAGGGCATTTTGCTCGCCGGCAGGCATGTGAAAGCATTTTCATGTACATGTACATGCCCGGAAGCTCTTGCTTTCAAGTGAAAGATCTCAAAG
>CAJNDV010032717.1:1847-13767 GCA_905221635.1 Symbiodinium sp. CCMP2456
TCACGGTTTAGGGTTAAGGTTTAGGGTTTACGGTTTAGGGTTTAGGGTTAACGGTTTAGGGTTTAGGATTAGTGTTCACCGTTTAGGGTTTAGTGTTTAGGGTTTAGGACTCGACGGAAGCATTCCTCATACCTGTATGAAGAGAAGGTGCAACGCCCCTACTAGTACGAGCCAGAGGATGACGTTGGACGAAGGAATCGATGGTGAGTCTAGGGTTGAGGGGTTTAGGGGTTTAGGGCTCTGGGAGTTTAGGGTTTAGAGTTTAGGGTTTAGAGTTTAGGGGTTTAGGGTTTAGGGGTTTAGGGGTTTTGGGTTTAAGGCTCAGGGTTCTACCAGAAGCCCTATACCCTCAACCCTGAGATGCCAATTTGCCCCTTGCTTTGCACTCTGCACTTTGCACGTTACTGGAGCCTCCGCAGAGTCTAGCACGCGCAAGCCTAACCCTACCCTCAAAGGACTCATATTTTAAGGCTTCTGGGCCTAAAGACACTATTATATAAGGCTTTTGGGCTGTTTTGATGCTAAGGGTAAGGCACAGGAAGCATCAAGGAAGCCCTCATGCTCGTCCTCAGTAAGGGCTTCATAAGGGTCTAGAAGGTCTCAGCCCCAAGAGGGTTTTGGGCTTAGGGTTTAGGGTTTAGGGGTTTAGGGTTTAGGGCCCTAAACCCTAAACCCTCAACCCTCAACCCTCTACGCTAAACCCTAAACCCCATACCCTAAACTAAACCCTATACCCTAAACCCTAAACCCCTTGAGCCATCTTAAAGGCGGACGAAGCTGCAGCCGGCGAGCCCATGGAATCCATCGGCTGGGGGGCCCAGATGGCAGGGGCCAGGTCTTTTAGACTTTTAGAATGTAGATTTTTATGTTAGGGTTTAGGGTTTAGGGTTTAGGGTGTTTATGTTTAGGGCTTCATTGTTGTTGGGTCTAGGGATGTAGGGGTTTAGGGTTTGAGGGTTTATGGCTTTGGGGTTGAAGGTTTACGGTTTAGGGGTTGAGGGGTTTAGGCCGGCAATCTCGCACAGCAGTTGCTCTGTTGTGACTTCCAGCTGGAGTAGGTCTGGAAAACGCTTCTGCACCCGAAGCCCGAAGCCCCAAACGGTTAATCCTGGGTTCAGGGTGAACTCCAGCGAGTTCCAAACCTAGATGTGAACCTCGAAGGGCGCACAAGTATAGAAACTTGATAGCACCACCCCCAACCCTAGGCCCTAAACCCGAAACCCGGTAAACCCTAAACCAAATCATTGTGGCATGGTTGGTAAGCCTAGCGCTTAGCCCCGAAGCCGTCAGTTGGAGCCTTAAACCTTTGGAGCCGTAAATCCTCAACACCTAAAGCCCCAAAGCCCTAAACCCTAGACCCCTAAGGTCCTAAGGCCCTGAAGCTCTTAAGCCCTAACACCTAAACCCCAAAGCCCTGAAATCTTAACCTTTGCCCTAAAGCCCTACCTTAAACCCTAAACTCTGAAGCCCTGTTCCGTTCTAAACCCTAAGCCCTAAACCCTAAACCCTAAACCCTAGACCCTAAACCCTAAACCCTAAACCCTAAACCCTGAAGCCCTGCTCCGTTCGGATTTCAGGGCAGCCCCAGAACGGCACAGCGGCGGCAGCACCAGAGACGCCATCCGAGGCAGGGTCTCGCTCTGAGCTTTCAGGTGTTGTTGGGTTCAGGTTTAGGGTGTATGATTTTAGGGGGATTAGGGTGCCGTATGAATTTGGGGTTTAGGGTTTATGATTTTAGGGTTTAGGGGGGTTTAGGGTTTATGATTTTAGGGTTTTGGGTTTAGGGTTCAAGGTTGATTAAGGGCTTTCGAGCTTGAGGCTAAACCTAAACCCTAAACCCTAAACCCTAAACCCTAAACCCTTCAGAGCTTGAGGGTTTCTTGGTTTGGGGTCTAGAGCCTTTGAGATTCAGGGTTGAGACCTTGGTGAGACTGCTTAGGGGTTTAGGGGTTTAGGGTTTAGGGTTTAGGGTTTAGGGTTTAGGGCTGTAGAGGTCGCAATCCGATATAGTACATGATTTGGGGGGTTTCAGGTTTAGGTTTGGGGTTTAGGGTTATAGAAGTGGACACGTGTCGGGTTGAGGCTTCATGAGTTGAAAGGTATTTAGGACGGGGAGAAGCAGCGGTGGGTTTAGTAGTGTTGTGTTTTTGAGTCTGGGCTCGGGGCACAGGGCAAAGCCTACACTTACTCCTAACTTGACAGAGTGAAGCCCTAAACCACCACACGACACTCGACAGAGGTTGCGCCGACTGAGACTGCCATGGCGATGCCAACAGAGGCCGTTGAGAATCGGAATTCGGGGAGTCTGCACGAGGGTTTAGTCTGCACGGGATCTAGGGGTTGAGGCTCGATACGGGTTCTGCTTGCAATGTAGAAGTCTCGGCAATTAATTGGTAAACATGTGCCCAAGGCCTTTTGGTTTCTCCGCTCATACGACAACAGAACCGAAACACGTACTGTAGAACCCTGCAATCACCCCCGTTTTCACGAACCCTATCTTTTCTCACCCCATTTTGAAGTCTTTTCAACGCCCTAGATGAGAGACCATTGCCTTGTGAGAAGCTCCCAGCGGCCAAGGGTTACTGGTGCCTTAGGAACTACAGAAGGCGGTTCCTTTAGGACGTGTTCAGGTTTGGGCAATGATAAAGGGGCTTCACACACTTAGACTAAGAAGGATATATGATTATTGATTCTTCAGGCACTTTATGAATTTAATAAATTAAATTAATCAAATTGGGTGGAAATCTCCAGATTCCCTTAGCCTTTGGCGCTGGATTCCAAGCAATTTATATAAATAAGCCTAAACCCTAAACTTGTGGTAAAATAATCACATGCTAAGCCTAAGTCCGAGCCCAGCTGCCTAAACAACAAAAACCGAAGAGCCCTTGAATAGCCCTACATGCGGATTATTGGGACAGACCCTGCTCAGGTTGTTTTGTTGCCTAACTCAGAGCTCGTGGTTGAAGCAGTGTTGGGTGTTGAGCTTCCGAGTCTTCTTTGGTGTCAGATTCAACCTGAGATTTTACATCTCTCGATGGTCGCCAGGGTCAATTTTGGTATGGCTGTTGTAGTTTTGCATCATGACCACCATTGCGAGTTTCGGTAGTCAGAACCATCATTACCATCGTCATTGTCGTCGCCGTCCTCGTCGTCGACACCGTCATCCTCCTACCAGGACACCCAACAACTACTCCTGGCGCTACTATTATTCCTACCACTACCGCTGCCGCATACAGCAACTGGTACGCCTACGTACTCCACTTCGACTCCGACTCCTCCTACTCCTACTGCTACTCCTACTCCTCCTCGCGCTCCTGCTCCACCTCGGTTCTTCATTCTTGCACAAGAGCCTTTTAGATTTGGAGCATGGCCATCGTCTGCTCAACACTGCCGCTGCCCAGTTTTTTAAAGGTTCGAGAACCATGCCTGAGCAAAGACTTCTCCTTGTGTTCATCTTTCCTGCAGAACCGTGCTGTTGATACCATATCGTGGGTTATTTGACAGGTACTTGACGATGAACCGCCTCTGAGCAGTAAACCCAAGATGCAATGCAACACCTCAGCTCTGCTAATCCACTCATCCATGTCCAAACCCTAAACTCTAAGGCTGCCAAGCCTTGATGCCTACCAAAACAGCCCTTACCTAGCAGATGCCATTGTTACCAGCCCTTTGTAGACCCTAAACCCCAAACCCGAATTAAAAAAACCTAAACCCTAAACCCCACACCCTAAACCCTAAACCCTAATCCCTAAACTCTAAACTCTAAACCCTAAACCCTAAACCCTAAACCCTAAACCCCAAACCCCAAGCCTTATGGCCCATGGCTACCCGGGCCCTGTGGGCACGTGGACGTCGGGGCGATGCCGTGCCGAGATCCTGGGCCGGAGGACTCGGTTCTGGGTTGCTATAGAGGGTTTAGGGTTTAGCGTAGCTTAGGGTAGGGGGTTTAGGGTTTAGGTTAGGGTGTAGGGTTTAGGGTTTAGGGGTTTAGGGTTTAGGGTTTAGGGTTTAGGGTAGGGGGTTTAAAGGGATTCGGTTTTGGGTTACTATAGAGGGTTTAGGGTTTAGGGTAACTTAGGGTAGGGGGTTTAGAGGGATTCGGCTTTGGGCTACTATAGAGGGTTTAGGGTTTGGGGTAGTTTAGGGTAGGGGGTTTAATTTCAAAGGGATTCGGGGGGCACAAATACTTGCCACAACTATTTTAGGGGTTTCGGGTTACTTAAGTTCTGTAAGTTATAACGTTGTAACTATAGTATAATCTACGTCTTCGTAGCTTTGGGGCCTTGAGGCGACGGGTGCCTTTGAAGGGAATCTTGCGGGTTCTGTGAAAAGAAGGGTTGCGAGAAGATTACTTGAATGTTCTAAGCTTGATGTTAGTAGTGCTGTAAAGGGTTCTGGGTACTGTCAGGGTTCTGTAAGGGTACTGCTAGGGTTCTACAACGGCTACGAGAAGGGCTTAGGATCGAGCCATTTATGAGGCCCCAGCCAAGAGCGCCAATGTTTTCAATGTTGTTGCTATCGTTGATACGGGTTCTAGAATCAGAATGAACACTTTATGAGAAGGGGTCATGGCCTAGGGTGTAGAGTTTTACTTTGAGCTACTCTCGCGGTGTTAGGGAAGCGTGCTACAGGTGGGGTTTGTATTGATCCACACGTGGGCACATCTTTTGTCTTCGCTGATCCTTGAAGTGTAATGTAAGATTTAGAATACAGTAGAAGCCAAAAAGTTTGATATCCAACAGCCTCAATCCTGAAGAGCAATGTATAGGGATTCCCATCACAAATTGTCCTTCATCCGGTTTCCAACTTTCTGGGGTTTACTACAGGGAGGTGGGGTACATTATAATATAATCATCATGAGGAGCCCCCGAAATAGTATAGGTAAGATACTAACCCTAAACCCTACACCCTAAACCCTAAACCCTAAACCCTAAACCCTAAACCCTACCCTGAAACATGCAAGTCTGGAGCCCGACGAATCCCCAAACACATACGAAAACCCCAAGTTTTTTGGGTTTAGGGTTTAGGGTTTAAGGAGTTTAGGGTTGGTTTAAGGAGTTTAGGGTTTAGGGTTTAAGGAGTTTAGGGTTTAGGGTTTAGGGTTGAAGGAGTTTAGGGTTCAGGGCTTCGGGTTCGACCTTTTGCAGGAATATTGGTAGCTCGCATGTTGAGTACCAGATCGGCGTGTCCGCGACTCAGAGGGGGTTTCGCCAGAGGCGTCGGCTCAGCGTTTAGGGCTTCGTTGACTGACGGTTTGGGGTTTAGGGTCAAGGGGTTTAGGGTTTAGGGTTTCTGGTTTAGGGGTCAGTACCTAAAGCCTAAACCCTAAACCCTAAACCCTGGGGTCGGCGCTGTCCCATGCTGGAGTTGGTTGGCAACCTGATTTGTCAAGCAGGCCAGGCCCTGTATCAAAGTCCTCCCAAGCCTCAAGGTAATATGGAGGCCTTAATAACTACTTATACTATTTTGGGTGTTCCTAATTATATTTATAGTATAATGGGCCTCCAAACTCTATTCTCATGATTAAGGCCCCTATATTATCTCAAATCGCAAAAACCTTGAGCTCGGTTTCGGCAGCAGACCCGGAATGGATCGGAGGATCTTCAGCAATATCAGCCCTGCAGCCCAAACAAACCTTGAAGCACGATCCAAGGGCCCTACATCCAAACCTAACCTACTCTTTCAATCATTACCATGACAGAACCTAGGATTATGAGGCCATAGCCGATTCCCAATACCTGCAGCCACCCCCTGTTGTCGTGAGCAGGAAAGGAATCACTGGGCTCGAAAGGCTACAAAATGACCCCCTCACTTCAACAAAGCTCGAAAGGGTCGGAGCAGCACTGCAACGTCCAACCTAATCCAGGTCTCTGTCCCTCTCCCCCTGGTGTAGTCGCTAGACGGCTGAACCTTCATAAAGAGTCACAGAGACCGCTTGTAAACTCCCGAAATATCCGATATGCACACCCGCTCACCCAGAGCGCACGTCATATAAATGCCAGATAGATACGCGCATGAAGCACTTTCAGACCTGTCTTGAACCCCTTGTAAAGCGCGTAGAAGAGCCGTGAAACCCGAAACTCCGGGAGTGTCGAACTGGAACCCTCGACGAATGAGATCGTGAGTACAAGGCTTCTAGGTCTTTCACGTGGCCGGAGAGGGTTTCATACGGCTATATCAGGTCCCCTGAACCCAAAATCCAAAACCCAAAACCCTAAACCCTAAACCCTAAACCCTATAAACCCTAAACCCAAAACCGCAGACATCCCCAGACCTTCAGAGACCCTTGTCGCAATTTGCCTACTACCCTAAGCCCTACGACCCTAGGCGTTCCCCTAAACCGCAGGGCTTCAACGCCAGATCCCCAAAGATCTACACCACCCCTACAGACCTTACAAAGCCCTTGCGCAACCTAGCCATGGTCCGATACAGACTTTACACATCTCTATACGCCAACATCATACGCTCCTTCAAACCCCACGATGGACATGAACTCTTCAACACGACGTAGCCTTTTTAAAGCCCTCTACTGGGATCCCCTGCTTGGACCCTGAGCCCTAAACTCCTAAACCTAGACTCAGCACCCCCCAAAACGGCCCGAAACCCGAACTTCTAAAACCCCCAGACCTGCTTCTTAGCCCCCAAACCCTAAACCCTAAGCACTAAACTCTAAACTCTAAACCCCTAAACCCCGAACCCCTATAACCCCCAACCCCTAAACCCTAAACCCTAAACCCTAAACCCTAACCCCTAACCCCCAACCCCCAAACCCTAAACCCTCTTAGGAAGGCCGAGGACGGCGGCGAGTGGGTGGTCTCCCGCCGCTACCGCGAGTTTCAGAGCCTCCAGGCCTCGGCTTCGGGTTTAGGGTTTAGGGTTTAGGGTTTAGGGTTGAGGGTTTAGGGTTTAGGGTTTAGGGTTTGGGGTTTAGGGTTTAGGGTTTAGGGTTTAGGGTTTCGGGGCGGGGATCAAGGGGCTTAATCTGGGGTGAGGGTTTGGGGTTTTAGGGTTTAGGGGTTTAGATTTGGGCTGCGGGCTTAGGGTTCAGGGCCAGGATTGAGTCGCAAGGTTTGGGGGTTTGGGGGAAGGGGATCAAGGGGCTTAATACAGGGGCCTTAATAATTAGAATGGGGTTTTGGGGTTCCTTTACAGGGTTCCTCGAAGGGCTCTATAAGGGCTACTATAAGGGTGAGGGTTTAGGGGCCTTAATACTTATTAGAATAGGGTTTTGGGGCCCATTATACTATATTTTTAATAAGGAGCTCCAAAAATAGTATAGGTAATTATTTAGGGGCGGGGATCAGTTTAGGGACCCAAAAAGGACATAGGCAATTTATGGGGATTTCCCTACCCTATTGGGCTTCATTGTACGGGGGGTTTATATGCGATATCCAATCCTAATTTTTGCTTGTGTGTTTGTGTGTGGCCACATTCTGGGGGGCTCAAGGGGCTTAGGGTTCAGGGCCAGGGTTGAGCCGAAGGCTGGGGATTTAGATTTGGGGCTTGGGGTGTAGGGTTTTAGGGTTTAGGGTTTAGAGTCTAGGGTTCAGCGGTTCAGCCGAGGACAGTGACAAAGAGCCGCAGAAAGGGCAACAAGGGTCTCTAGGCTGTCGGGTCGGGTCTGTGGCGCCGGCTTTGTCTTCCCTGAGGTGAGCGATGGTTTAAGCTTTTGAGAATCGCAAGGAACCCCCAAACCCGACATACTCCAGAGCCGGACGCCCGAAGCCGTACACCAGTCTCCCCCACCTCCGGATCCTTGGCTCCCAAATGAAACAAAAAAGCCCAGCCCCTGAACCCTCAATCACAAGAACACCCGCAAAACCCTTAGAGAACCCTTGTAGTAACTCCTGGGACTCCAACCCATTGACATGCCAGGCTTCCCTACGCGCGGTGGCCGCTCCTCCGCCCTTGCCGGAAAGGCGGGCGCGAGGGTCAGAAGGCTGCGAAAGATCAACCTAATCCTAAACGGTTTAGGGTTTAGGGTTTAGGGCCACCTGACACACACCCTGAAACCCTAAGCCTTTTAGCATTCCCATGCTTGGGGTATAATTGGAGGCCGTTTTCATGGGGGATTTTGCGACTCCATTCTCCGTGATCCTTGCGTTGTTACCGCAGGTCGAGACCGTGCCTGAACCCTTTGTTGCGACTTTCTTGGTGGCTGCCTTCCCTTTTCAAAATATCCTAGTCAACCACAAGACTTGTGAGGATTTTTCCATGGGAGGGTACAGGCTTCATCCGTTTATGAAAAGCCCCCAGTGTAAGGCGAGCTTCAATAGTACGTCTGTGGATGTTCGTTCTGAGCCCCTCGATCCTCAATCTGTAAAGCCTAAACCCCACGCACCAAAGGCTGTCAATGGGGACTGGGTTTGCAACAGCAGGGAGGCTGACTCAAACTCTGCTTGGGTGAAACAGCTAGGTACCCTAAACCTTATAAAACCCTAAACCGGACAGGCGCCAGCCCTCTTTGAAACAAGCAATGGAGGACAGAAGCAATGGAGGACCCAAGTGGTTCGCAACATGGACAGGATAGACCATGGCATGGTTACCGGTATCATTAGGGGTTTGGGTGTAGGGTTTAGGGTTTAGGGTTTAGGGTTTAGGGTTCAGTTGAAGAAGCAAGTGACTGATTGCGAACTGAAGATCAATGCTGCCAAGAAGAGCGCGCACGAAATAGAGCTGCGAAGGTCGCACGTGCTCTGGAAGGAATACAACAACCTCTGAAATGTTCGCCGCTGAACCTTGTGCGAAATTGCCAAGCTACAAGCCGGCCCTCAAAGCAAACAAAGGCGTGGGTTTAGGGTTTAGGGTTTAGGGTTTAGGGTGCAAGAGGCCCAGCGCCAGTGTGAGCCTGACATCCTCCTGCCTTAAACCCCCAAATTCTAAATCCTAACCCCAAAAGCCTAAACCCTAAACCCCCAAACCTTAGATCCTAAACCCCGAAACCCTAAACCCTAAACCCCCCAAACCACAAACAGCGGTGGCTTGAGACCAGCGCTTCGGGCTTTGATTTTGTTGAGCTCAGACCCTTGGAGGGCTGTTAATATAGGGGCCTTAATAATTAGAATATGGTCTTGGGGTCCTTTATAGTTTAATTACAAATAATGAACCCCCCAAAATAATATTGGTAACTATTTTTTAGACCCCTATATTAGGCCGCCTCATGATTGGTTTAAGCTTTAGGATCTGGGGTTCGGGTTTAGAGTTTAGGGCTCAGGGTTGCTCGGCGACCAGGGTATGGCTTTCGGTTAGTCTTTACCACGAAGAGCTTGCTTCAAAGTCGCCGCGTCTTCGAACATACAACCTAAACGCACCCAGACCCAAAACCCTGAACTCTAGCATAAACTACCAAATTTCGACTTTTTGTAAGCTCTTCTATGATGAACTCCAACATAGAGTTTATAGGGACCCCACAAAAAAGGTAGGTTTTGGTGGGGAAAGGTACACGCTAGACCCCTACACTTGAGCCTGCATTGCATCGAAGGCGCTTTCATGGAGCCGGAGCGCTGTTCATGGGGCCCCCCACTGAGGTGGGGCCCATGGTCCAGCGGTTTTGACAGGAAAAAGTCCTTTAGGTGCCTTTCAAGGTTAACTACTCGGTTACTATAATGGCTTCAAAGCTTTAGGGGCTTTTTGTGGAAGGGTAATATCGCACACCATAATGCCTACTGACTATCAGGGTTGTATAGTGTGGCTTTAGGGTTGGGGCTTATAGTGCAATCGGGATTTGCGTTTAGGGTTCAAGAATGTCTATCTAAACCTGGTCTTCCCGGGTGTTGGTTCCGGAACAGAGGTTCCGTTCAGGCTCTGATAGCTTTCCAGCTTGCGCTCAGATGCAAAAGCATAGCAGACCAACATATGGGTAAGTCTCTAAATTAAAGTCCCTTTTTAGGTCCCCAATATAGTACGGCACCCTTATAAAAAGGACCCCCAAAGGCACCCTTTTTTTCCTTACCCATATTGCCTTCAAACAAGGTCTGTGCAACTCGAACCTTCATGGCCTTTTAACACAAAGGCTTAGAGATTAAGGTTATTGCAAGTTCTGTAAGTAGAGTTACAAGTAAGTCCTGAAGACCCCAGCCTAAATCCTCAACCCTAAGCCCCAGACCCTGGAGCTTTCCGCCCTAAGCCATGGGAATTTTAGCTGCAGGAAGAGTGTGAGAGACTACTCCATTGGGGGGGTTCGGGTGAAAGGCGCCAACTGCTACTCCTACTCCTACTCCTACTCCTACTCCTACTCCTTCTACGAATGCTAATGCCGGTTTAGGGCTTAGGGTTTAGGGTCTAGGGTTTTGGGTTTAGGGTTTAGGGTGTAATTCCGAGCAGTTCCTGTTCGTTGGCTCGCCGAACGCACGCTTGCTTTTGACGCATAGCAGCCAATGAAAGCTGCCACGTGGGTAGTTGTCAAAATTATGGTCCCTTTTGGGGTACCCTAAGTAATAGGTGCCGTATTATAACAAGGACCCAAAAAGGGACCATCATTTTGACAACCACCCACGTGAGTGTCCCCCAGAAGAAGCTGTTCGGACCACCGACAGATCACCAGGACCCTCCAAGTACCCTCAAATAGGGGTTTATGGTCCCAAAGAAAGGGTATATAGGGTCTGATAGAGGGTAGATGGAGGGTCTAGGTAAGGATGTGATCCTACTGTTGCTGTTCAGGGCTTACGGCTTACGTACATCACAGTATAGTACATGACATGTTTCGATTTCTGAAGCACCCACCTAAAGTCTAAACTCTACACCCCACACCCTAAACCCTAAACCCTTATAACCTGAAGCCCCAAGCCCTGAGCCGAAATCTTCGGCTTCTTCTGCTCCTTTGCAGGCCTTCCTGGCCGCACGCCAGGCCTGAGAAATGCCACGTTTCAGTTCTTCAAGAGCTCCTTTAAGGGATCACAGGGTTCTAGAAGCCTTCAATAAAGCTTCCAGAAGGGTTCGTTTTTGGGGTTTAGGGCTCCTTCAAGGGTTTGTACAGTTCTACTATAGGGTTCTAGGTATAGGGCATTGTTTCAGTATTTAGGGTTTTTGGCAAGTTGAGGGTTCTATGTTCGGCTTGAAACATTAGCAACATTCTTCCTTATGGCTCCTCAGGATTGAATGCATAGAACAGAAACGCAAAAGCACTCTAGTATGGTCTTTTCAGTTCAGCTTCTGTAGGCCCCCAAAACTTATACCATTAAATCTGCCAGCCTTTATCCAAACTGTAACCGCGAGCGCTTAATAAAGACATCTAAAACCCTAAACCCTGAACCCAAAGCCCTAAAAGCTAAACCCTAAAGGCATAATTAACCCTAAGCCCTGAATCCAAAATCGAGCCCCAATAGACCCTTGCGGAAACCCGGGGTTTGGTGCGTAGAACAAACAAGGAAGCCCACTAAAAGCTCTTATCGAACCGTTACAAGGTAGGGGCAACCGTTACAAGGTAGGGGCCTCATAAATTTCCTATACTACTTTAGGGGGCTGCTTACTATAAGTGTAGCATAAGGGGCCCAAAACCCTATTCTAAAACGCCCTACATTTGAGCCCGAGTGGAACCTTAGAAACCCGCAGAACCACGAAACTACAGAAGCCCCTAGATGGTTTAGGGTTTAGGGTTCTGGGCAGTGTTTTGAGAGCCTGAAAACCCTACACACTAGCAGATTCTGACCCCTTACGTCTGGAACCTAAGCCCTACACTCGACACCCCAAACTTTCAACCCGAAAGCCTAAACCCGAAACCCAAAACCCTAATTATAAACCCTACACCCAAATCGGGTAGTGTAGGGGTTTTAATAACTACCTACACGATTTTTGGGGGCTCCTTTCTGCAACTATAATACAACATACCCCAAAACCCTGTTCTAATTAATTAAGGCCCTTATGCCCTAAGCCCTTATAGCAGCCCTTATAGAACCCTTTAAGGAACCCTTTCAAGGAGCCC
>CAJNDV010032717.1:20523-36138 GCA_905221635.1 Symbiodinium sp. CCMP2456
AGCCAAGAGGGTTTAGGGTTTAGGGGTTTAGGGGTTTAGGGGTTTAGGGGTTTAGGGGTTTAGGGGTTAGGGTTTAGGGTTTAGGGTTTAGGGTTTAGGGTTTAGGGTTTAGGAGTATGAGTTAGGGACCCAAAAAGGACATAAGCATAAGCATTTCATAGGGATATCCCTACCGTATTGGGCTTCTTTACAGGGGGGGGGGGTTGCATGGGATATCCCAATCCTAATTTTTGCTGATGTGTTTGTGTGTGGCCCCAGTATGGGGGCTCGCTTAAATGGGGTTGTAGTGTTCATTGAAAGGGCTGTTATAGGGGATATTGGGTTCCTTTAAATGGGTTTAGAGGGTTCCTTCAAAGGGGTGTTACAATATGAGGTTCCCTCAACTGTTCCCCCAAACTCTCCCGTGAAAACTTAGCCAAGGAGTTAATGGCTGCAAATGTTCGCATCGTGCTGCTCTGCAACCCGGTCTCCGGGAGTGACGAGGAGCTTTTTAAGGGGCGCTCCTTGAGGGTTTCGGGTTTAGGGTTTAGGGTTTAGGGGTGGGCTTCTGTGTCTGTAAGGCTTTCATGTGAAAGGTTTACTATAAGGGGTACCTAATTCGGTTCTCGAAGGGCTCTCTATGAGGTTCGGGGTTTTGTGGCGGATTTCAATAGAGGTTTGGGGTCTTGCAGTCTGGGGTTTACGGGACCTCGGCTCATGGTTGGCGTCACTGTATTCCACTGCTCCTACTTTCGGTTTCATTTCATTTCAATCAACCAGGCGTTTAGACGAGTTCGAACGCTTTGTTGGAAGGGCTTTACAAGCGCTGGAGGCTTGTGTGCAGCGGCACGGCTCAGCATTCAAGGCCTCAGGCTTGTGGATTTTGCGGAACAAGAACAGCAAAAGGAAGAAAAGCAACAGCAACACTGAAGCTCGTAGTCGTCGTGGTGGCTGTATGAATAAAGAGCGTTAGTAGAAGGCTACCTATTGTTATCATCCTCGCTGAGGGAAGAGGGGAAACAGGGGTCTACATTACCTCCAAGTCTAAAGCCTCAATCTTAAACGGAGAAGCTTGACACCCCAAACCTCCACCAAATAGCTTGAATACTTAAGTTCTGGGGTTCCTTATCAGTTGTGCCTAAACCCTAAACCCTAAACCCTAAACCCCTGAACCCTAAACCCATATATGTATGAACATGAACACATACCCAAAACCCACTCCCCCCAGAGACATGCAGGCCGCCATATCAATTTTGTGTGCTTTTTCTGAGAGTTTCTGAGGTATCCTTCATTTATTCGGCCATGAGGGCTCCCATTCAGGATCTACAGCGTTTAGGGTTTGGGGTTTAGGAAGTGTTGCGTAAGAGTCCTGTATGTTGATCAGGTTTGTGGAATAATGGGCTTCGGGCCTAAACCCTAAACCCTAAACCCTAAACCCTAAACCCGTCATAAACCCCAAACCTCCAGGCAGGGCCCCCACCAAAGCCGGAAACCCTGAGGCCACTGAAGTATTTTCATATGTGGCCTTATTGGGTCTAAGAGGATCTTTTTCACCAAGCCTTAATCCCTTTTTGAGCCCTTAAAGGAACCTTTGACCCTGAACCCCCTGCAGGCCTGGTCGTTTGATCCGAACACCGGATGCTCGGCTGCACTGGTTTCAGAGCGCTTGGTGCATCCGGATATTTAGAACTTAAGGTGTTGGGCTTCAGAGTTTTAGGCTCCCAAGGCCTTTTTCCCCAAGTCCGTCCCATGGAAGTTTGATCTCCTTTCGCGGCGCTTCTTAAGTCTAAGGATGGCAATGGCCAAGAGCTGCCCTGCCCTCCCCTGCCCTCCCCTGCCCTTCCCTGCCCTTGCCGCCCGCCCGCCCGGCCGGCCGGCTTGCTGCTTGCTGGCTTGCTTGCATCCTTCTTGTTCGTTCTCTGCGTCCTGCATGCCTTACCAGTCTGTCCGCCAAGCTTTACCACGTCAAGGTTTGAAACGAAGATGTAAAACTATCGTGACTATGGCACGCATATTTCATCTACCCCGGCTCAGATCTGGATGTACGTTAGGTTGAGGGTTTAGGGTTTAGGGTTTAAGGTATTACACATATACATGCTGATCCAAAGCTCCAAAACACGTCGGCACCCTCCTTTCTCAACCCTTTAGAACATGGTTGACGGTCCTGGGTGGTGATTCAAGGAGTTGTGATTGAAGTGCCGTGATCGGGGTTACAATTACATGAACATGTCGAGTTTATAAAGTTTGTTCATCGTTCATGTAACCTGGATGCTATGCCCTGAAGCCCCACAAATCTTGAATGCTTGCTATTAGCCCTAATATCAGCCGGAGCCCTTCAAGTAACTCTTTCGAACACTCCCCGACCCCACTCCCCGAGTCTAAGACCTACAGGCCTAAGCCGTAAGCCCTGGAACTCTGGCGCAACGGGTCAAGTGCTGCACTGGCATGCAGATTTTGCACGCCAGGCCTTGGCACTGCAAGAAGGTCTGGTGAATGCATTAAGAGCTGCCGAAGGACGGCGCATCGCCGACCTTCCCCAGGCAGAGGCCCAGAGGGCGAGAGAAGCTAAGCATGGGGCCGCAGCAGTAGCGCAGTTGACCGAACTGCAGCTCCACCAAATGGGGGTTTCCGAAAAAAGGGGACCCTAATATAGTACCCTAATTAATAGGATCCCTATTATAAGGACCCCAAAACAAGGTACCCTAATTTTCTGCAGCTCCACCAAATGGCCGGGCACATGGCCTCAAGCTCCAGAACACCCGGACAGCAGGCTCCTTCCACACCGAGTGGGGCCGTGCTCGGCAAGGCAGCTTGTTCAGCCAGACGAGCTCGGTGCCAAAAGTGCGCGGCTTGCAAAATGTGCCTAGAAGCAACTAGAACCCCAGATCCTCAACCCCAAAACACCCAAAATCCTTAAGCCCAAAACCACCAAAACCTCTCAAAACCCCCTTAAAGGAACCGCCCAAAAACAACGTTAGGTCACCTTTTAGGTTGCTCTCCGAGGTTCCTACCAACGCCTTGCAGCGCCTCTGAAGCCGCGGATCAGCCCGGGTCTCGCAGCGACGAAGGCGTTTGGGTGTGGGGTTTCGGGTTTGGGGCTTCAGGGTTTAGGTGGTTTAGGGTTTAGGGTGCTTCGGGTTTAAGATCTAAGGTGTCGGGTTTGGGTTTTGGGGGCATTGGAGTTTAGGGTTTCGGGTTTGGAGTCTCGGGCGCAGGTTGTCAACCCTTCAGTGTCACAATGTCGGAGGAGTGGCGTACCTAAACCCTAAACCCTAAACCCTAAACCCTAAACCCTAAACCCTAAACCCTAAACCCTAAAGTACCCTTTTGGGAGTCAGCAGAGGAACCCTTTGGTTGACATTTAGGGGGCCTTAACCAATCAGACTAAGTATTCCTTAAGGTGGGGCCTCGGCACTTAGGACCCAGGATAGTGTTCCTTCATCGGCTCGAAGGCTCCTTAGCATAATGTAGGGGCCTCAATAATTACCTATATCATTTTGGGGGGCTCCTTATTATTTTTGGGGCTCCTTATTATAAATCTACTATACAGGACCCCAAAGCCTTACTCAAATTATCAAGGCCCCTATATATTAAGTATGGTGGTGCCTTAAACCCTAAACCCTAAAGGACCTCGTAGAAAGTCAAACGGATCGGCTGGGCCAGGGCTTTTGCTTCGTCGTGGGAAGCACCGGCTCTTCGCGCCTCCGACAAAAGAGTGGGGAAAAGGATGGCTTTACATTTGTTCTTTGGGTTTAGGGTTTAGGGTTTGGAGAAGGATGGTTTTAGTTTTTGTGTTTTGTTTCTTGGGGGGAGGGGGAGTTGAGGGGTCAAATTTTGATTTGATGCCGACGGGTTTAGATTCAGGGTGTTGGTGTGGGGCGCAGAGCTGGCTTTGGATTGAAAGGTTTGCTTGAAGACTTGTGGTCGGTTGTCATCGTCTTGCGGGCTTCGTTGAGAGATTATGAACGTGTTCCTACTTGCCTGGATCTTCAGCCCAGACCCTGGCCCTAAATAAACCGCCCTCAGGCTGCTGCCAGCAGGAGCTTTTTCAAGGGTTCTGAAGAAATGCGTAGCAGTACCGTGCATTAGGGTTCCCCAATATTGAAACTATAAAGCAGCATGCACCCCAAGACCATTCAACATAATCAGTCTCTTCATATAGCACCCCAAACACCCCAAAAGGATCAGAATCCCCTAAGCCCTGAACGCTTACATCCCGAATGCAGTTGAGTTTGGGCTATGTGAGTAGCGGATCTCTTCAACTTCTGATCCTTTAGAGAAGCATGATCCTTATTTGAGTGCCTCATCCGAAAGGTTCAACTGTACCCCCGTTCGCTAGGAAACTGGACAGGTTGACGTTGATGGCATTTCATGGCCAAGCGAGCGGAAACAATGTTGCGTTATGCTTGCACAGGTTTCAGGTTTATGTATGTATGTATATATATATATATATATATATTTATGTAACAATAAGAGAGAGAGAGAGAGAGAGAGCTATATATATATATATATATATATGGGCTATGGAAAACGTTGAGGCTTGTTGAAGCTTTGCATCGAAAGGCTTGCCATAGTCATAGGACTTGCCAGGCCCTAGAAAGCGTGACCAGAGGTGGGGGCCTTAACAGCTACCTATATTATTTTGGGGGGCTCCTTCTTATGGTTATAGTAGAATGGGCCCCAAAACCGCATTCTAATACCTCTATTATTTTGGGGGTTCCTTAGACTGATTATAGTAGAATGTGCCCCCAAAGCCCTATTCTAATTTTTAAAGCCCCTACCCTAAGCCCTTAACCGTGAAACCTAAATCTTTCATATAGAATAGGGTTTGTGGGTATCTTTTTGCTACTACAATTATCAGGATCCCCCAAACTAGTATAGGTAATTATAGAGGCCCCGATGTTAAAGCTTTCATAGACAAAGGTAGGGCCATCCTGCGGGTGGAAGCCTTTGCACACGCACTCACCCAAACAGGGTTTAGGGCTTAGGACCTCTCGCAGAGTACAATCCTTAATCAAGGAAGTTTTAAGATCGGAATCAAAAGAGGAAGATGACATGATTTCAGGTACTTAGTTAGCCAATAGGAGAACTTTAAACTTTTTGGCCTTATATATTTGCTCTATCCTAAAAAGTTTGAACTTTTTAGGGCCTGGTTGTTGAAGAAGGGAGGGTACCCCTCCCTTTGGGGGGCTCTCTGGGTTCTGTCAGGTTGCTCCAAAGAGCCTGCACCAGTGCAGACAATCCCTGGGCCAGGACAGCCACAAGGGGCTTCAAGGTGTGTCTGATGTCGGGGCATGCATATCATTAACGTGGGGGCCTAAATAATTACCTACTGTATATCTTTTTTTTTTGAGGGGGGGGGGGTCCTTATTATAAATATAGCATAATATATCCCCCAAAACCCTATATTCTAAGCTACATTATTTTGGGACTCTCCTGAATTTAGCGTTGCAGGGTTTACACGGCACAGGACACGTAGGATCTCTGGGGACGATGGGGCTGTGTATAACATAGAAGCCTAAATAATTACCAATGGTACTGTTAGGGGTCCTTATCATCATAATGCTATAGAGGAGCCCAAAACCCTGTTCTAATTACTAAGGCCCGTACAGCAACAGCTTTCTTTAGGGTTTTGCAAATGGTTTCTGCAGCAGTAGTCTGGGCTGAGGGCTATTGCGGCATTTCTCGCGCGTATGGCATAGACACGGTGTAGGCATTATCAAAACTTCAACAGATGACACCCTAAACCCTTAGACTTTAACACGTTATAAACCCTAAGCATTTGTACAACTTATACCCTGCTTTCCTAAATCCCGATCTGGGGTGCATGGAAAGCAGTTTCTTCGGAGGCTCCGATTCCTGGGTTCAGGATCTAGGATGCTTAGTGGGACAGGAAGCCTCGACAGTTAGAGCATTTCGGCTTGTGGGGCATGTCGTAGTATACTTCTACAGGGAGTAGAATAGCAAAACAGTCCTCAGCAGTACGGGGCTTAGCTAGGCGAATTATTTTCTGAAGTGTAGGGTATTCGGAAGTTGCGTATGCGTATGTGGGATGTAGACAATCATCCCCCCCCCCCCAATATAACATGCTATGCAGTCACATCAGACCCGAGCGGTGTGCACTTGGGTATAGACTTCAAGCACGTAGCCCGGAATACTAACCTTACAACCTTACACGAGAAGCCCAGCCAGCTATGCAACTAATTCCGAACGGTGCAGAGCCTTAACCTACCATAAGTTCTCTACTTGTAAAGCCCCAAGACTCCAAGTTGCGCAAAGTAGGTACTATCTCTACCCACAATAGTACGGCACCCTTATAAAAAGGACCCTGAGAGGGACCCGAATAGAGAACTACCCATATGGTTGTTCGTAGGTTTTCAGAGAGGGAAACCGGGTAGGCCCCAAAGTATGGACTGTTTCCGCACTTGCAGTCCCAGTAACTGAGCCTGGGCTTCCAGGATAATTCAGTGAATCTCTTGCAGAGGAGCTGGGGTGAGCGGCTGGCGCCTCGGCAAGATGTTCTTCCGTAATATAGGGGCCTTCATAGTTAGGATCGGGCATTGGGGTATATAGTACAAGTTTCCTACATATCAATATAATCGGGAACGTGCAGGAGCATTGTTCTATTTGTTGCAGGGCCCTGCCACAAAGCCTTAGCTTCCAGATATCTTAAGAGCTTCTATCTTAAACCTCCCAGGTAGACGTTAGCTTCGGAGAACGCGGCTGCTGGGAACCCCTTCCCCGTGGCGGCGAAGGCATCATTTTCTTTTGGGCGGGAGGGGGCCCTAGACCATGAACCCTGAACCCTAAAACCCTAAACCCAAAAGCCCTAAACCCTAAACCCTAAACACTCTACAGAGTTTATGGTTTGAGGGCCTTGGGCTTGGCTTTTGAAGTCTATTAGGTTATCGGGTTGAGTATCTAGGGTTGCAAGGGTTCAGGGATTCTTGGGGTTGAGGTGTGGGCGTAGATCTACCTGAACCTACCATCATCGGGTTGAGTGTGTGGGCCCTAAACCCTAAACCCTAAAAGCTCTAAAAACCCGAAAAACCCTATAAACCCTATAACCCTTATAAACCCTATAAACCCTAAACCCTAAACCCAATAAACCCTAAACCCTAAGGGTGTTGGGTTCAGGCCCGAAACAACGAAGATCCCGAGCTGGAGGATGGGATTGGTTGTCAGGGTTGAAGAGCGCAAGCGCATCTGAAGCGTAGCACGTATGCTGTACCCATATGCCCCATAGTAGTTCCTTTTTGTGGCTTATATTTAGGATCCTATTAGGTAATCCCACAAAGGAACTACCATGGGTAGGCTGTAGGGCCCGGAGAATAGGCTTAGGGTTTGTTGGGGCATATGATATTGTAAGCGTGCGGGGAATGAGAAGACGCAACCCTAAACTCGAAAGCCCGAAGCCCTGGCATGTAAATTTTCAACCCTAGAAACCCTAAACCCCAAAGCCTCAACCCTAAACCCCAAACCCCTAAACTCTGAACCAACCCTAAACCCCTAAACTCTGAACCAACCCTAAACCCCTAAACCCCTAAACCCCTAAACCCCCAAAGCCCTGAACCCTAAACCCCCTAAACCCCTAAACCCCTAAACCCCAGCAGCTGAGAGGCGATGGCACCCATGTAGCCGCCTGTGCCGGGCGCGGCTGCGTCTACGCCTTCGGCGGCCTTCAGACAGGGAAGCCGAGCTCCCAGGTTCGGCCGTTGGGTTCAGGGTTTCGGGTTTGGGGTCTAGGGTTTAGGGTTTAGGCCTTTTAGGGTCTATAGGGTTTCGGGTGTGGGGTTTCAGGGTCTAAGGTTTAGGGTTTTGGGTTCAGGGTTTCGGGTTTGGGGTCTAGGGTTTAGGGTTTAGGCCTTTTAGGGTCTAGGGTTTAGGGTTTGGGGTTTCGGGGGTAGGGTTTTAGGGTCTAGGGTTTAGGGTTTCGGGTTTCGGGTTTTAGGATTCAGCGTTTAGGGTTTAGGGTCTAGGGTTTTAGGGTCTTTTTAGGGTGTAGGGTTCAGGGTCTATTTAGGGTTTGAGGTTTTAAGGTCTATTTAGGGCCTATTTAGAAATTTCGGGTTTAAGGCTTCAGGGCTGCAGGGGTTTAGGGTTCTAGGGTCTATCTAGGGATTAGGGTTTTAGGGTCTATTTAGGGTTAAAGGCTTTCGGACTCTAGGGGTTTACGGCTGTAGGGTTTGGGGTTCTAGGGTCTGTCTAGGGTGTAGGGCTTTAGGGCTTTGGTCCCTACTTGCTGGTGTTGCACCACGTGCAATACTGCGTATTGAACAATGGTAAGCATGCATGACCACGTCCCAAGTGTGTATATGTGCATACGCATAAACATATATATATATATATATATATGTATATAATATACACACACATACATGCGCAATATGTAAGTACGAGGGGTTCAGGACATCCCTTTCAAGGCTCAAAGCCTTCGCCTTAGTTGAGTTCTTTCCTCCAAAGCCCTACAATCCTAACTTCATGGAATCTGAGCCTCTTGCTACAGAGGTTTAAAGACTGACTGGTGCGTCTTACTGTAGCTTTCGTATGTTATACCCCTAAACCCTATTAGATACTACGGCCCTTTCATTAGTTGTGTTCAAAGCTTTGGGCTTCAGGCTACCCCAAGCCCCAAACCCTAAATCCTAGAGGCACTCCGCCTAGACCTTCGCACGGGCCTGTGGCAGCCACTGCCGCGGCTGCCGACACCCAGGCCGGACAGGTTCTGCCTAAAAGCCCTAAACCCTAAATCCTTAATCCGAGACCCTGAACCCTAAAGTCGTGATAATCGCTATATCCTAAACCCCTCAGACGGCTCATTGCCAATGGCCGGAGTTTCGAAGACGAGTCCTTCTATAAGGGACCTTGAATCCTGCTTACCTTTCTCCGAATTCTCGGTTCGCAAAAACAAGGCCGCCTCTTGGTGTCGGTGCTGTGCACCCTCAAACCCCGATTCCCAAGCCGAGTCTATCTATCGATCCCTAACCGAAACCAGACTAAGGTGCCTAGGGCTCTCGATTGAAGGAGCAGTCATACTTGGGATGTACAGGTAGTCTATTTGCCCGATCCTATAAAGAACCAACTCTGACTGTGGCCTCCTCACAGAATTCCTCTTTTGAAACTAGTATAGGGGCCGAAATAATTACCAATACTATTGTGGGGGTTCCTTATTAAGTTTGTAGTACAATGAGCCCCCAAAGCCCTATACTAAGTACTCAGGCCCCTACATTACTCTCGCCCCTGGCAGATTCGAGTGTGCCGCCGTCTTTGTCCACGATCTGCTCGGGACTCAGATGGGGTGGGGTCTACATTGCTGGCTCTTTTGGTGGGGAGCGTCTATTCTGGTGTGGTGATTGTTGGGATGCTGATAGTAGAAGGAAAGCTTATAGTACAAGAGTAGAAAGCTTCGTATAAGAGCCGGAATAACTGTCAGTACTAGTGTTTGTTAGGGTTACTGCTATTGATTGCTTGTTGTCATAGTTTTGTCATAGTTTAGGCTATAACATACTATACCCCCCCTTCAAAAAGTGGTCGTCTAGTTATCAAGACCCCGTGTCCCTAAACCCCAAACCCTAAACCCTAAACCCTAAACCCTAAACCCTAAACCCTAAACCCTAAACCCTAAACCCTTACAAATTTAAGAGCCAGGAGGCTCCCGGGCTCGGTTTCCAGAGAGCCTCAGAGTCTGCAGAACTCCTGGGTCCATTCTGAAGAGGCTTATGGCGATCTAGGGTTTAGGGTGTAGCTTTTGGGTTTAGGGTTTAGGGTTTAGGGTTTAGGGTTTAGGGTTTAGGGTTTAGTTTTTTGGGGGTTAGGGTTCAGGGCTCTAGTCTAGTAGAGTTTGGAGAGTTTATGACGATTTCGAGTTTAGGGATCTGAGGGAAAGCTTCTGTAAGGGGATGTCATAGACCGCAGACAAATTCCGCAATTTGTAGCGAGTGTCGTACAGATCGCATATACTAGAGACCTACAAATGAGCCCTAGACCCAAGCTACACCATTGAACCGTATCAGCGTTCATCGATACACAGCAACCCACGAAGCACACGCAAAGGTGCATCGTCGCTGGCGGAGCGTCCGTGGCGGGCGCAGCGACGGACGTGGTCGAGGGCTTCGCGCCATCGGAAGGCCTTCTGTCATTTCAAGGGCGATCTGTGCGGAAGTTTGAGACTTGGGGCTCTAGGTTTAGAACTTTGGGTCCATACAGGGCTGACGAGCGTCGGGCCCAGGGTTTAGGGCCCAGGCGTTGAAGGCTCTACAGGGTCTCTTGCTTAAGATTTCGCGTGAAGGGGTTCAGGGGCATGGGTTGAGGGTCTAGAATTCACGGCTCGGAGCTACCGCTGGCTCGGAGCTACCGCTAGAAATCAAGGAAGACTGAAAGAAGCTTGAAGGCACCAGTTCTCAGCAGTTAATCTGTAGCGCAATGCTATGCCCCAACTCTGAAATCTCGGGTGCAAGAGACCGTGGCCTGTGACCACCCCAAATGTCAATGACGGCAACCAGCACCAGTACTCTGGATGCCAGCCACACTGAACTCTTTGGGTTGTCCTAAGACTCAGGGGTCTTTGTGACTGAGGACCTTAAAGGCCCCAGAAACAAAACGCGCCGAAGCCCGACACCCTCAACCCCTCTCCGAAGACCCTCAGAATGCCAGCGGCCCTAATAAACCCCGACAGCCGGGCAAGCAGAGACTGAATGACAAAGAGCCCTGGATGGGTGAAGACTAATGCCCCTAAGCCCGAATTCATAAACCAAAAGTTTTGAAACCTCAAACCCTCTCCTGTGATGGACCCTACACCGTAATCGCCCTGAGCCCTATACCCTAAGCCCTAAACCCTGAGCCCTAAACCCTAAGCCCTAAACCCTAAACCCTAAACCCTAAACCCCTAAACCCTAAACCCTAAACCCTAACCCCTAAACCCCAAGCCCTAAAGGTAAGCATGGCCGCTGGCGGAGCTTACCATCCCTAAGACAGCCTCGTTTCGCCTTCGCGATGGTGGCAGCTCCAGGCAGCTTTCGTTGGTTTTAGGGTTTAGGGTTTAGGGTTCCAGGTTTCTTCTCTTTGATGGGATTTTTCTGTCCCCCAAACCCCAAATCCCAAACCAGGTTTCTTCCAGGTTTCGTCTCTTTGATGTGATTTTGTGTACCCTAAACCCCTAAACCCTAAACCCCAAACCCTAAACCCTAAACCCTCAAACCCTAACCCCAAACCCTAAACCTTCAATCCTAGACCCTAAACCCCCCTAAACCCCAAACCCGAAACCTTCTATCCTAGACCCCGAACCGATAGGGCTTCTGGATGCCTGACTCACACGGAAAAGGGCCGAAAAGAACGCCGGAGCCCTAAATTCCCAAATCTGAGCCCTGAATCGTTTCGTATCGGGTTGCAAGTTTGGGTTGAGGCGGGTTTGTCGAATTAACTACTGCGCTCATTGCAGCCGCGGATCGAGAAGCGTGCTTACGGTTTGGAGAGCATGTTCCCGAAATCCCCTGCCAACGGCCCCAAACCCCCAACTGCCAGAGCCTTGTAGAGTAGGTAGCCCCTGGCCTCGCCCTTAACCCAGTATCGGGTTTAGGGTTTTGGGTTGAGGGTTTGGGGCTCAGGGTTTCGAGTTTAGGGTTTCGAGTTTAGGGTTTAGAGTTTTGGGTTTTCAGAAATTCTGCATGTTGGAGTTCACAATGAAAATTGACCGGGATATCATGGCTCCGTGTTATTCGGTTCATGGCAGCTCCCGCATTATCTGAGGCACCCAAAGATATGGGAACTACAGTCTGTTCCTCACTACGGATGATGCAGGACATGTAAGATGGTGCAAAAGACGTATCATTTGACGGTCTGTGTGTCTATCTGTCTACCTGCCTGCCTGTCTGTCAGGCACCGTGATGCAGTAACACTTTCGAGCCAGCATTCCCTGCAGCGGCACTTGCTGTGATGCTTGCTTCCGGCATCGTGTCAAGCCAGAAAGATGGTAGCAGACGTGCAGATGACGATGTGTGTGATGGCGCTCGTTGTCATGGAGACATTCATGACAGCAGCATCGTCAGTGGAGGCACACCGAGAACGAGATGAGTATGAAGTTGGTGAGGGTTATTGCTTATGGTGGTGATGATGAGAGCGATCACTGTTTTGAGGGTGTTCTTTTCAGGGTAGTTCGTTAAACATCCACGCAGTACAGGAAGCTCGGTTACAGTTACATGTGAAATGCGCAAGGAAACCCTTTGACACGACAGGTCGTCGCTAGGCTCAGACTTGACGCGCACCGTAGCAAGCCCAGCAAAAGTGCGGCGTGCCAAAGCTTGTCAGGCCCTTTTAGACAGTCCTCTTTAACATGGTTTCGTCACTGCTACTCTTGTCATGCTCCTTACACCAAGGACCATCCCCAGCCCCAGAATGACGGGCACAAAGCCCAACATGAACCATACCCTAGACCCTAAACCCTAAAGCCTAAAAACCCCGAGCATGATGCAGCGAGGCCCTTCAGGGCAAGCCCTCTACGCCATCGGCGGTCTCTGTAGCGGCATCACCCTGGCGGTCGTGGACGCTTCGGTGTGCAGTTAATTACAATTGACCCCCAGTCCCCTACGGCCCTTATACTACGTGTAGTACCCCATGTAGTAAGCCTTATAGAAACCTTCACGGAACTTGGTGAAGGTCCCGCTGGACGTAGATGCTAGGTCCTAAGGCCTGATTATAAACCATGCACCCAGGCCCTAAACTCTAAACTTCCAAATGCCTCCACGTTGGACTAAACCCTAAACCCTAAACCCTAAACCCTAAACCCCCTGAACTCTCAGTCGCCAAGGCCATTATATGTCAAAGCGGATCCCGCTCCAACCTTCCAAAGCTAATCTCTCCGAACGTCCCCCGCCCGAGATCCGAAACTCAACAAGCAAAAGCAAGCAAACTATAAGTGTAAAACCCCAATCCTACCTCACACGCACAATGAAGAATGACAAGCTTTCAAACAAACACGTTCAATAATGTAATGAGTCATTTCAACGCTAGGAACCTAAACCTTAAAACCTTGACCCTAGGCCCTAGATCGAACTTAAACAGAACACCCAAGCCCTAAACCCTAAACCCTAAACCCTAAACCCTAAGCTTAAAGCCGTGCTCGTCAGGAGCGACTGGACCTCAGCCGACCAACTGCATGGGAGTTCACGGAACCTCTCGGGAGCCTCGGCGAGTTGGCGCACTCGTTGCTTGTTGTTTGGTTTAGGGTTTAGGGTTTAGGGTTTATAGGGTTTATAGGGTTTAGGGTTTAGGGTTGGTGCTCTTGCTTTATAGGGTTGAGGGTGCTTGTTGATTGTTGCTCTAGAAGTTTGGCTCGCGTTGTTTATATTTAGTTTAAGTTAATGTTTTGGGATTTCAGTTCTTGGTTGCGTTCTGGGGCTCGGAGTTCTTAGTGTTCAGTGCTACAAACTCTACTCCACAATGCCCAACGTCAGAGGTATACCTTCAAACTATCGGAGAATCCTTGAGCCGTTAAACTTTATGGGGATTTTTTGAACATGATTCACGATCGAGTCACTACGGGTTTGGGCGTCTCTAGATTCAGAGCCTCGAGATCCCAAGGCACCCTTTCGAATATAGCAGCCTTAACAATGAGTAATACTATTCCATGGCTTCTCTTTGCATAACGGTATGACTATGTTTTTCGATCACAATGAGCAATACTATTCCATGGCTCCTTGCATGACGGTATAGCTATACTATATCTTAGCCCCCCGAGGCCTGCGTTAATGCTTGAGTATACCCCCCAGCCCAAGTCTAATGCTACAGTATGTTGTTATTGAGGCTCCTGCATTGGGTTCCCCAGTAGAGTTTGGCAGGGTTCTTCAAGGGTTTCATGAGGTTCCTGAAGGGTTCCATGGGGCTTAGGCTTCCCCGGCAGAACCTGTTCTACATTTGTGTTGCTCTGGTGTTCCCTTGCAGCGAAGGACACGAGAAGGAGGGAATTCTGATTGTTGTAAAGAGGAACTACGTATCAGGGTCCGCGATTTGGCGCCTCTGACAAAACAGATACCCAGAGAGGCCATGCCCGATGCCCCCGAAGAACAAGGACGATACTTCAAATCATGCTATGAAGCCCTCTACAGTTTAAGCTGTCTTCCTGAATACAGGGGTATCGGGCTCTTGTTCCTCAGGTTGGGACAGCCCCTCATGTCGAAGACCTTGGACCCGGACGACTTCAAATCCTAATTGAGCCGGCTAGAATGGAGGAAATGCGCACATGGAGCCGTGGTTTAGGATAAAGTTCGACCCCGGAACCCGAAAGCACCAAAGCTTATACTCCTTCAGCCCCAAACCCCAGTGCCCCAGTGATCCTAAACCCAAACTCTACCAACACTTAAACAGGAACCCATCCCCCCCTTAAGCCCCAAACCCACAGCCTTTACTTCGCCTCACTTGAGGCAGCCTCGCCACCACTGCGGCGCAGCCACGGCGGCAGGAAAGGCCCGGGCCTCCTGTGGGAGAAAGACCACGTGACCACATCAGCACGATTCGGTTTAGGGTTTAGGGCGTTTAGGGTTTAGGGTTTAGGGTTTAGGGTTTAGGGTTTAGGGTTCAGCACGATGAATCCGTGTAGTAAGAAGGCTCCTAACGGATACCAGAACCCCAATGTAAGCATGATGATCTAGGGGCATGAGTTACATGAATACGATTTTTGAGTAAGTATGGTTTGGTGAAGCGATTAGAAGGAAGAGCCTCAAGGGCTAGTATTGTTAGTTATTCCGGTTTCTAACGTAGACCAATCAGCATGACCCCTATATCCAAAATGGAAGTGATAATTCCGAAGGCGCGGAGGAAAGGCAGTGCAAGCCCTGAAACCTTAAACTCTAAACCGTACACGCAAAAAGATATAATGTAGGGGTCGAAAAAAATTAGCCATACTCTTTTGAGGGTTCCTGATTATAACTATATGATAAAGGAGCCTAAAGCCTTAATTTAAAAATAAAGGCCCCTACATTGAGTACACTCTTCATGTAGATGGTTCCTGCCCAGATCTTTGTTTTCGGCGGCTGCAACGGCGCAGATGTAGCTTGGCGACTTCCTTGGCCGGAAGGTAGTACGTAATGCGTACATATATGGGGTTGATATTTTAAGGTTCTTGGTGAGTCTACCCTGAACCCTCCCTGTAACTACCCTAAGAGCACTCGCGAGTGTATACTGGGGTTGTCTTGTTTGGGGAGCTTCACATGGGTGCCTGTGGGATGGATCCTCCATGGGCCAAACCGGGAGTCCCCAACACCCCGGAGGGACGTCTACCTCAAAGCGTGCGGAGGATCCTCTCCTGGTGAACTACGGAAGTTTCCGCAGTGACTCACTTGGCGAACTCTGCCAACTAATCATAACGGGTTTCCTCTATCAAATTCAAGGACTGTTCCGCAACTACATGTAGCAGGTTGGGGGGGTCTTTCGGTTCGGAGCTATGTGAGAGCAGCTGGCTTCAAGGGTTTGAGATTTCATTTTTCGCTCGATTTGTACACCCTCATAAACCTGCGACCCTCAACCGTAGACCGAGAAACCTCACCAAACATTGCGTTCAAGAAACCCTAAACCCTAAACCCTAAGCCCCTGATGGCTCCAAACATTGCGTTCAAGAAACACGCAGACTCTCAGCCCCTAAACCCT